>JAZGTI010006959.1:0-22468 GCA_036877585.1 Botia kubotai | reverse complement strand
TATTATTTAATTTGCCTGCTGCTATACATATACATATATGGCTTGTTTATCAGGCTGATCTGAACCTCCTGACTAAGAATTCTAAAATACATGCTTAAAGTGGTCCAAAAATTGTATTGTGAATTCTGAATGTGAAGTTCTGGAATTACCATTATCTTTAAGACCCTAATTGTCACCTGAGCCAAAAATCAAAATCCTTATTTGTCACTCACTCTTACATCACAAACACACACATATACACACAGGCCTCTGTATCTGGTGAAAATGAACGTCCACAGCAATAAAAATGATGTATTGAGCAAAGGTTACTCTCCCTTTTAAATGCTAATTGTTCTGCCAACAGTATTCATTTGCCTGGGCTCCCAAAGGGCATGCATCCATTTTGTTTCCGCTCCAAGCAGATGTGGGGGTCTCAGTTTTTGTGTGTGCTTGTGTGCGTGTGTGAGAGAGACAGAGAAAGCGAGCATTCTCATGTTTATGCATCATAATTAGTGGTGCCTTGTTCATCGTCATAACCTACCAAATCTAGAGAGCAGAAAGATGAAAGAGCGAGTGCAGATGGCAGCACAAATTCTACAAAAAGCAGCAATGAAAGCATTCCTTTAACTCTAAAACCAAACAATAATGAGGGTCATCGCTGCTCTCGGGCCCCATCGCTGTACATTTCTTAAGGTTAAATGACATGGCAGTGTTTAAGTAAGTCTTTCTCCTTAAAGGTCAAATGAATATTTTATCTTTGGCTGGGCTGGATGTATTGAAATGTTAATGTAAATACCACCGATGCAGAGACTGCAGGACAGCTTCAATAAAGGGAGGGATAGGAAAGGTCAGATAATCCCCTACCTACAGTCTCTCATTCTCATCGCTCAGCACTGGTCTGTGCCACTGTTTGAAACAAAGAACTGAAGCATGAGTACTCCACTTATTACCAAAATACTTCAGAAATGGCGTTACAGGGGGCCCATCAGATGGACTTTGTGGGCTGAAGATCTACTTATTAGAAGTGAAATTTAACAAAAGCTGACTCAATTAACCTCTACCCTTGACTCGTGTTCCTCATTGGACTGAAATAAACCTGATATGATCTGGTAGATTTGAAATTACAGTCAGATCTTCTAAAGATCTCCAGTAGTGAGAATTTGTGTCATTCACATCCATTCCGAACATTTCTGTTCTTTATGATTTACACTTCTGGTATATTAGAAAAATATAATTGGCTATTTAACATTTACATTTGTGCATTTGGCAGACACTTTTATCCAAAGCGTCTGGGATGGAACCCATGACTTTGGCATTGTTAAAGCCATGCTCTAACCACTGAGCTACAGTAAAACCAAGGTTAAAGGAATATTTTAAAGGGATATATATTTTTTTATTTTTTAGTCACGCTAAGACTGTCCGACAGACAAGACACCGACAGACTGTCACTATTCACTTTCATTGTATGGAAAAAGAGCCATTTAAAAATGTCTTCTTTTGTCTTCCACTGAAGACATGTAAGAATTTTAAGATTTTGTTATTTTTACGTGAACTTTTAAAGCTTTTTCACTTGATTCTCAATTCAGGTTTTTCTCAATGTAGATTATGGTCTCTCAGACAGTAATGCAGATGTGGCACAAGACATGACTTGGACAGACAGTTGACTGAGCTTGGCAAATATAGAAAAATTTAGACTGCAATGACTTTGCTATTTTGTCCTTCAGTGGCAGTTAATATCAAAGCCTTATTAACACACTAGATTTAGTCATTAGTGTGCACTTCTCATCCACAACATATGGACATTGAATGACTTTGAATGACTTTCTTGCAATTACTCCCGGTTTGATTTGGACTGTGCAGATTGAAGTTTGACATTCTTCAAAGAGCGAATTTTGGTTTAACAGCTCAGACAGGCACAGTGTGCAGCAATTCATCAGAAAAGCATCAAATGTGTGTTTAGAAAAATAATACCAAATGTTTGATATAAACAGCTCATTTACACCACCTACATCACAAATGAGTATCTCAATAAAGCATTACTTAATCTCTACATCAGTTAAAAATAAACACTGTATAGACAAGTGTAGCATGAAAATTACAATCACACTTTCGATTTCCCCACATTATAAGAGTTATAAAAGGCCTGGTCTATAGCATCAACAATATACAGTCATTGATAGTAATCTATTTAACTAGCTAACTACCTACTTTGTTATTTTCCTAACAACAGTCATGACAGCAAATTGTATTTGAGGTTTTGATCTTGTTTTATTCTATCATTTGTTGCTATTTTCTATTGTTAATATATCTTTATTGTTAATATATCTTCAAAATATCATTAACTTTATCATTAAAATTGTTTTTCGGAGGCGGTCAATTGAATTTCCTGGAATGTACCAGTACATGTTTGTTAATTAAATCAACATCAAAAAGTGAAGTAAGGCCACTGAGACCCACAGTACTCTGTCATTAGTATTTAGAGCATTGGGTATGTTTCTCGGACACATTGTCAATACATCTAAGTGACTACTTTGCTACGCTTTCTCAAGGACAGCATCTATCAGCTTGAAATAAACTATTGGAATCTTATAAGCACAGCACAAGATGATTCTCCCCGATTTACTCTCCAGTCCATTTAGCCCCTTGAGGTATGCAATATATCAATGATGCACAGCAGCTCTGTGGTGTAAAATATTCAATTATGATGTATCCCCTTGAGTGGCAACGTCAATATCCAACCTGATGAATTCCAGAAGGGATATTTTAATTAAAATTTGTCCAACGTTTGTAACCGCATCACAGTTATTTGTCTGAAATCCTTTATTGACGCACTCAAATTAAATTTTCCCACACCCACTGTTGTTACAAAGATTTGAACTGGAGATTAGATGCTGGGATATTTTTATCTTCAGTAATCTTCAATCTCATCAGTCTCACTGATCATGTGGCATTCATCTCGACACACCGCTAAAAATCGTCTCGGATACTGTTTTTTACTATTCTTAACAATGAAATTCAGTTCAAAAGCCTTTTTTCTTGTCCTGTTGACTTTTTTTGATTAATTTTTTATGTAGTGAGACTACATGTTCTTTGTTAAATCAGATATATTATCAAGGGAGACAGGCCACTCATACATATATTAATGGGAGAAGTCTTGTATGACGCTGTAGACTTGCCTTACAATTAAACGAGTCCATCATCAGTCTTCATATTTAAAATGCATACAGAATGCACATTATCCGGATCATCCGTCTGAAATTCAAATCGTGCGATCTGAGCTACAGAAGCGCAATTAATGATCCCGGCTAACAATTTTAGGTTGTAAGAATGTTTCCCTAATGCTTGTATTAAGTTAAAGAACATTAAAAATGCCATTTCAAAAAATAATTTTCCAACATTATTCCAACATTTTTATTCTGTAATGTTTTTAAAACTTAAGACAATTTAAGAATAATGCTTTTGATGTATAATGTATATAAACGGTCTAAAGGTATAAAACTGCAAAAACATTTTTGATAACTTTGAAAACTTTGAGAGAACTTTTAGAGAACGATAGCTAATGTTCTGAGAATGTTCCCTGTTAGCTGGAATATTATTACTATCAGGTCTGATTTCTGATTTGAAATCTGTTATTGTAACGTAATATTGACAGTCACTCTTTCTCTGTTCGAATGGACTGACTTTTCTTCAAGCTTTGGTTAAAGCAATCTTAATTTATGTAGCATGTGTTAGTATAAATACAGCCAGAGTGAGAGAGGAGTGACAAAATGTATCACATTTGTCATGTTACAACAATGCTTGTTTTGTCCTTTAGTGGCTGTTAATATCCAAGCCTCATTGACACACTAGAGGCAATCATTAGTGTGCACTTCTCATCCACAGCATATGCCAACATGGAGTCAAATGACACTTGATAAGGTTTACTCCACTCTGAGGCAAAACAAACTTATCTTCTGAAACAAGCTGTCAGATAGCAAAGATTGAGATAAATGTATATGGAGTGAAAGCAGTGGTGTTGCGGGACATATCTGAGGTTAGAAGCACTTCTTATTTCACCAGGATTAAATTATTTTGCCAATGGCAATTTTATGCTTCTGTGAGTTTCTAATTCCCTCGGGCTCATGCTAAATGTCTCAGCTGTAGCATCCATCTCTCTCCTCCTGCGTCATATTTTACCCCACGCAACCCCACCCACCCCCTCTGATTCTGCTTCATATACACCTGGATGACAATAAGTTGTCTGTTCTTCCATCTTTCACTTGTTTCTTTCTCTCTATCACACGCTGTGCACAATTAATGGTCAGCATTCCCTTTCTCAGCCGTCAACATGGATGAGATCCAGGCTGGAGGTGCACATATGTGAGGTACTTAGGAAAAATGCTGACTGTTGAGATGAACAGAGCCCTGTGGAGCACATCTGTGCTTTCTGCTCCCCAACATCCAACAATGCAGAAATGAATCTGTGTATGCTGAGCGTAAAATGGAGCAGTAGAACAGCGTGTAGTTGTGAACAGTTTTGGTCACAGTGTTTGTGCAGCATGTTATCTTGTGAATTGTCTGTTAAAATGTACCGGTGCCACCAAGGGGAAAGACTGTTGGAATTCATGTACAAAATGTATTTGCTAAATATGTTTTGTAGATTTCTGCATGCCAGGCCTGTTCAACTGGTGGTGCATGAGCCATATTTGAAAGGCCATTGGACATTTTCAGTGGCTTATCACTCACAAAAATTAAACATGGTTTTATTATAATTACTGTATTATATTACAGCTCTGTGAAATTTTTTTTTATTGGACTTATTTGTTGAATAGCCCTGTTTGATATGCAGCCCTAATAGTATATCTGAAAATGGAATATAAATATTTGAAAATTAATGTAAAATTAAAAACTAAGGTGTATGTGCTTGAACCCAGCTAACAATTTTAGGTTGTTTAAATGTTTCCGTAACGTTTACATTAAGTAACAAGGAGCATTAAAACATTTTTGGAATGTTGAAAATGTCAATTTTTGGACTGTTTTTGCTTGGTTATAAGAACATTATGCAATGTTCTTGTTAACACTGAATAATGTTTTTGATATATACAATATAAAAAGTTAGAAAACTACTACTAACAATGCTGCAAGAACTATTTTGATATCTTTGAGAGAACTTTAAGAAAAAGTTAGCCAACATTCTGAAAACATTCCCTTTTCGCTGGGAAGTGTTGTTTTCAGAGAGCCACACCGACAAGCCCCCTCCTCCCCACGCCCCCAAGCCACACACACACACACAGCAAACACTGAAATAATTTTAATTCCACAACACAGATTCTGATCAATAAGACAAATAGGGACAATTTGATGATAAAGATTGGACTAACAAAGAACTTCATGGGCCTATTTATAACCCTTGCTATGTCCATTGGAATAATGATTCTTTTGCACAGGTCTGGCATTCCTGTAGGCTAAAATCCATATGTCTTTTAATGTCGTGTAAACCAGACACAATGAAGAGACACCCTAAATTTCCCAGCATTTTGTTTTTAGAATTATCTTTGAATTGTGTTTTTCTTTTTTTGCCCTTCCTTAAAAAAACATGTCTTCTTTTGTTAGAAGACATGGTTTAATTAGTTTACATTCATTGTGTACATTTTCCTGTTATTTGAAGCAGAATGACTATTGCCCATCAATATTCCATGCATTACAAGAACTAGAAGAAAAAACATTTTAGAAGATTGGTGCTATATAATTATTTCACTTATAGCTGACTTAATTGAGTTTTCAGTGAAGACTAAGCACATAGAAATGACTAAATTAAATGCACTTTTCCTCTCTCTGTACTCCTATGAGAAACTAAATGCAGAAAATTAAATTATGTTTTGTTGGTTTTGTCTTTATTTCCATAATGTGGGATTTAATGCAATTGCTACACTAAGAGTCGGATTTATATTTACATTTATCATTTGAAATTCAGATGGGTGCCTTTGGAAAGTTGCTGACATAAATGAAATCCATGAACCTGCTACAAAAGGCTGTTTCAATTCATTTAATTAAAAAAAGACGATCATATGTGTAAAAAGACACATAGTGGCTATTCAAAGAGCCTGTGGAAAATGAAAAGTAAAGGTCAAAACCAGCCAAACGTTTTTTTCCTTTGCAGATATTTAGCACTCAATGAGCATTTTAAATGGGGAATGCATACTTTACCTTTCTTACAGTTCCTTTGGTTTAGGGTTAGGGTTAAAAGAAAATTAACAACATGGAAAATGGGAGATTAAATATAATAACTGTTACATAAGTTGCTGTATAAGAAGGATATAACATTTTATGTACATTTTACATAAATAGAACAAATTATATTTTATGAGCCCTTGTAAACTCAGTAATCAGCAATTACACACTAATTACAAAAGGTTAAAATTTAAACCAGTTTATTTCAGATGTATTTCATCACTTACACAAGGCATGCTTAATGAGTACCAAATATATGAATGACTAACACAGCTATAGTGCAAACTGCTTCTGTTAATATGGTAGTATTATATTTATAAATATGTATATTATGCAGACTAAGACATGCATCTGTAAGGTACAGTATACTTAAAGAAGTGAGAAACACAATATAGTTTTTTATTTCTTTTTTATAGTAAGACTGTCTTTGATCCACAAAGACAAAAAAAACAGTCAGATTGTTTTTATGTGGTTCTGACAAAAGTTTCTAGGGTGTTTTTTTTGTTTTGTTTTGGCTTTGAGTGTCATCCAAAAGTTCAAAGTAACTTTGGCAAGGAGCTTACACCACTGATCAAATCACACAATTACACCCGTTACAACGTGTAAGTCTGCAGTGTTTCACACAAATGAAGCACTACATGCTTCTGCAGTTCAAAAAGGCAAGTGCTTCTGCACTTTCATACTTTCATACACTACTTTTAAAGCACACACTGCACACTCAGAGTTGTTTGCCAAGGATCTGTGTGAGTTTAGATCAGTCATAGAGAACAGTCACAGAAAACAATTCAGATAGTGAATTGAAGAATATTAGAGAATTACACAGAAGTGTATTTTTTTGGGAGTTACTGAATTTATGAAGTTAAAGTGAAAGCTAAGATGAATTGTAACTAAACCTAATATATTCTCCTAAATAGTATTAGGCTGTTTGTTATTGCCGATACCTTCTTTATCCGAAGTGTTTTTCTATTATATCTGAAGTAAACTCTGTTGTGTTTCTCACCACTGGCGTGCCATTTTCCCCAATGTTGTTTTTCTCCTAAACAGCGCCGTCATTTAACAGGTACTTCTTTTATTTACATAAAGCATCTCAGTGTTGCATCTCAAAGCACTTTGTTGACATTGTTTTTCACAGAGTTGCTATGCAGTGTCACTTCTGCTGTCACATCTCATACTGCTCCAAGTCTCAGAGCTAGAATGGGTGGCACATACGTTACAGTGGTGCCAACTGCATTCTTAATAGTGAAGACACACTGAGGTATCAGAGCAATGCCTTTTCCAGAACAGATCATTAGACACCCATTCGATTAAACAACTTCCGCTGGATTCTGTCTCCTTTTCTTACACATTGGGTTTCACTAGATACCTAGAAACAGAATTTCAGTGCATCTTAAGAATTCTTGTAGGAAATAAGATGGAAGCTTCCTATTTGTACCATATAACCTTATATGGTTAACTTTAAGCTCAGGATTAATCCCTCATGTTTGAATGTTTAAACTGACATTGCTGACATTTTGAAACAACTAACAAATGTAACTAGGTTGCATCATTCCATATATGTAGGTCTGTAGGTTGAGAAGAACCCTTTCATCTGACAATCCGTTATTCTAAGATAATATTCTAATGTTATTCTAAGAATTGTACTAAAGTTCTTTGCAATAGTGGGACAAGAGGTCCTAGTTGCCCACAAAATTCCCTCATGGAGTGATTATGTCTTCTAAAACATCAGATTCAAAACACAGGCTTTTCCAGCATTAAAGCAGCCCGGCGAGACAACGTCCTGTCACATCTCCAAAGCAAAACATTTTTTTCTTGGTTGCACTAGTTTGGTTTTTCTCCTCAATGCAACTTGTCATGTATTTTGGCTGATTTATTTCCTTGAATGAGTTTAGACGAGTGCCTTTAGTTTAATTGGCGAGTAGCACAGGCAACACTGTTGCCATGTGCCTAAATCTCCCCAGTGTCCCTCAAGTTCTCATCTCAAACAGTTGATCTAAAGCATTCCGCATGAGCCATGCTGCTCATTCTTGTTTAGTTCAAAACATCACTTTGAGGTGCCAATTTAGCTGAATTGTTAATATCAACGTATTAATCTTTCCAAGCGAGAGGGCCCCGATTTTAATCACAAATGGAGTTCTGTGGCATTGTGAGATGTAATCAAGGCTCACCTCTGGTGTAATCATAGGGTGATGTCTGACACAGAGCGAAGACATCTCTAACGTTGCGGTGGGTAAATGCGCAGAGAGTTCAATGCGCGCTATTTCTCTCCTGCACATAGCATCATTTACAGCAGTACGCATGAGAAGTCTGGGTAGTTAATTGTTTCTGTGCTTTGCCCTTTGACATGTTCTCTCAGGTTTAATTAGTTTAGAGTATACTTTTCAATCAGTCCCTGCCTCTCTCAGCAGACAGTCTGTTAGAAAGGTTCTTTCTGTTTTTTTATAAGCTTACATTTTTCTGATTAAAGTATTAAAGTCTCTCTGCCTAATTAAAAAGATGTGCTGGTGTGTTTGGACAGATGTGTTTGGACAGATCTGGCACAGTTCTGTTCTACTTGTTCTGGTCTCTTTATGTTCCTTGAGTGCAAGAGACCAATCAGCCAAAGGTCTTTTGTTAACCCACACAAAAAATGAAAAAGCAAAACATGTGCAAAAACATTCATATTGTCCAGACATGCAGTTTAATGTGCCCCATTTACATCAAAATACAGCAATCCACAAGGATTTGAGTTCGGCTTTGATGGCTGAGTTTAAAAAACGAGCCGACTTTCTAATGTTCTGAGTTGTCTGCAGTAAGCAAATGACTAATTCATCTTTATGCAGTGCAAGATTGTAAACATTCCAGCAATTTATTAGCTTGTTTATTATCGTCATCATTTCGGTCCAGTGCAGTTTGTTCTTGTATTTTCTGACCAAGTGCTTTGTGTAATCACAAATAAATAAATAACAAAGCCTAACAAAGCAAAAACACTTCTCTGTAACCTTTCTAAGGCAATTTAAGGCTAACTATAATACAATCTTTATTTTTTACTGTTATATTGCTTTATATACCATTATATTTTTGTGTGCATTTCCTTATATATTATGCATTCTAAAATGGCTGATTCTGTTTGGTCATTTACAACATTCTGTGGTCAAATACTTTTTTTATTATGACCATTAAATTGTAATTGTGTATCACTAAACTGTAACTGTATCATTGACCATTGTGTCCAGGAGCCGATTTCTTAACTGTGGTAGTTTCATGTCTCTCGTATCACATTCCAAATAATGATCGAATATTTGTAACTCAAAGCAATATTTCACATCCATTTATTTATTTATTTTTACCAAATAAATCAGGGTAACTGGCCAGGTGACCATTATCCCTTCATATGCTCATTTACTGTTCATTATTTAGTATATATAATATATACAGTATAACCATAGAAGTGGTAAGTACCTTGTTTTAGAATTGCACGTTTAATACTACGTTACTAATGCTGTTTCATACTATGGAGAAGAGGATTCTAGTAAAGACTAACTGGGCTCTAACTCAAAAAAGGCATTTAGTGCTCAATGTTTGGCATTTGGTCAATACTTAATTTGATCAACTGTGGTTCGTCTTGGGCATGTTGTAGTCTATGTTTTTCTTTGTCTGTGAGAGAACTTGGTTGACACTAGACTCACCCAACTTCTGCACAAGCAGACAAGTGAAATGGGTTGTGGCTGAACGTGTACACTCTTATCATTAACTGTGGCTGAGCTCTGGAAGTGTGCTAGGTGCTGTGGTGAAGAGCCTCTGACCAGAACTCATTGATTTTCTGCGTACGGCACTTGCAAAAGAGGTTCTGCTTTCTATCTGATTCTCTGCAGGAGCACTAGCACCGAAGTGCTTTCATATTTTTCTACTGCTGTATAATTCATCAGCTTGACATTTCTCTCTATCCGATGCTGGGTTGTTGATGTTAATGGCTGTTTAGTCAGAGGACTGACCACAGCCCTGAGCACTTCACGTAATGTGTTGTTCACATCAAGTTTGCAAAGTAACTTTTATTCTTGCAATTTAAGCATATATGCACACACACACACACACACACACACACACACACACACACACACACACACACGCACACAACACCACAAACACACTGACGTTTACTTATCTATGTAAACAGGCACATTTCATAGACTTGTTTTTTGTTTTTTTACACAGCTAATTATAACTTTATAACCTAACCCTAACACACACCCTAACCCCAACAGAAAACATTCTGCATTTTTACAATTAAAATAAATGTACTATATTACTATATTTGAGTAATTGCAAACTAAAGTATATATCCAAAATATTTAAGTTCATTCTGGTAATAGATTTAACTAATTATATTTCCCATAGGCTGTTTAGTTGTTTGTTTTTTATCAATGTCTGTCGTCATTTTATCATGTCTATCTGATTGTCATCAGGATTGCTTTAATTAGCATTGTCAAAGCATCAAACCTATCTGCATTTTAGATGAATATGCATGAATCAGTCATTGCCTTTGGACCTGTTAATTCTATTTCATCATTTTAAATTATCATTCAATCTTGACCAGAATAAATGTCCAAGATCCATCAAGCATACCTGTCAAAACAATTTTATGAAATGTGTTAAAATATAAAGAACGAGCTTTTATAATTTATTTGAATACAAACCAGTGCACTTGAAAGGTTGCTGAGTCACGACCAAGGCCTCCTAAATCAAAACTCATGTCTGTGGGAGGATAAAGAACATGGAGAGAAAGCTGCTTCAGTCCAAGAAAGATATAAACAGAGAAGAATTATGGAACACATTTTTTATGCATGGAACTCAGATGAAAAAATGACTGCCAATATGCAACTCATTTTAGAAACATTCCAAACAGATCAGAACAAGCAGACAGAATTATTTTAGCATGTCTTGGATTAGAATAGCAAAAAACCTGTTTTGTTAGTAGTGCAAATTAAATGCAAGTTTATTCTGAATCCAATACACATTACAGTGAGAAGATACATTGTGGTAAATGAGGCCAATTAGGTGAGCAGGACAGGACATTTTTGTCCTGTTATAGCTTGTTATGGCTGTTATAGCTTTTGGTAAAACATGAACATAACAAACCTGTGCTAGTATACATTTAAGCAAGGGTCAGCGGTATAATGAAGGTAAATTTTGTTACTGTACAAGTTCAATTGATTTTTTATTGGGACCTGTTGAGGCCAGTGCATTTTAAATATTTAAAATAGCTTTTTGTAAAATGACTAAAAGCTAGAAGCTTACGTTAACTTTTTTCACATTGTCTAAAATTTAAGTTGGCGTCAGGTGACATGGCTCAGCACATGGTACAAAGACATTTGCTGTAGGATTGGTGGATAAATCCTCTATGACACTATCAAAAGTTTGAACGTTGTCAACAATATTAATATGTGTGACAGGGTGGTCATATGGTGCCTGTGTATTTCCACTGCTCCATTGATCTGTGGCAGAGGCAGAGTAATGGCCTGCTCCAAATCGCTTGACTTCTATAAAGATGTCCTTTTAATGGGGACATATGCCATTTTCCAATTTATTACCTAGTCGGCACAGAAAATGCCAAGGATGAATATGCAGAAAGTACATCTGAAGTCATACAGTATTACCCACTTAAATTAAATGATTTTTAATTGACCGGCCTGGTCCACATGAGTAGAACAGAAAATAGAGCAGAACTGAGTATTGAGTATAGGGACAGCTTTAGCTTTTGTCTAACAGAAGACTCGTTGTGCTCGCATTGTTTTATGGAACACAAACATTGCTTCCCAGCAATGCAAGATTTTTTTGCATTTATCTCTTTCTCCTTGGTTACTTCTTATTTAAAAGCTGTGTTGTTACCAGATTATCTCACAGTACACTGTCAGTGAATGATTGTACATGGCATAGCATAGCATAGCCTGAGGTTAAGTGTCATGCTAAGGGGTAAAAATAGTTAAAGCCACCAACCAAAATCCTTAATGACTATCACACTCTGACTTAGGTAATTCTTTAAATTAATTAGAAAACCCATGCTCCATTTGTTTTTTAGGAAACACTAAATACTTATCTGTGGACATCGAACTGCAGCAATGTTTCACTGACTTTGAGTTATTGAGTTTGATTTTATAATGTTAACCTGAAGCATAACATTAAAACAAACAAAACCTAAACAAACAAACAAATAAAATGTGCACATATATAATCTTGCATGGGTGCATGTTTCTTTTAGTTGTTTTTAGTTTTAGTGTGGCAAATGATAAATCCACTCCAGCATAGTAATTGACAAGATCACAAGCTCTTGTTATTCATGAAAAAGCCTCTAATATCAGATAGGATTGAGCATAAATTCAAATATTTCAAAGGGAGAGGGGGGGTAAGGGGGAGAGGATTATGGCACATAAGCCTCCACTTTGTTGGAAAACACTGTGGGGGACAGATAATTAAAACTCTATCAGCATCTTTCACAAAGGATTTCAGTCTGACAGTAAAGCAACATTCTTTATATGAGATGTAAATCAGAATATAGGGAAAGTACCTGGTGACAGTCATAAAGAGATGAGCCACTGGCAGCAAGTAAAGGGATAAGAAAGTAAGAGAAACACTGTACATTTTGGTCGAGCTTAATACAGTTATGCACAATATTTCTCACTCTTAAAAGCTTTTACTCATTTGTTGTATGTCTAATGGGAGACACATTTACATAAAAAACTCAAGACCTCATTTACAGAGACTTCTGAGATGTCCTGCATGACCTGGGCACCTGCATGTGCTTAAGGAAGTTACAGCGACAAGTATTTATAAAAATATATTTCACAAAGTAGGAAACAATACATGGATGTCTTAGATTACAATACAGAGAGTAGCTAATTAAACATACAAGTGTATGAGTATTTAAGCACAGTAGAAAATATGATTTGCATGAAAGACTATTTTAGGTATATCATTCGTCCAAGAGAACAGCCATATCAGTACAAACATAGTGTGCACGTAGCTTCAGTGCTGTCTAGATCCCCATGTGCAATAGCTAACGTGCAAAGACAAACCTTCACTTGAAAGAAAAGCTAAGAGAATCAGCAACGGCTCTATGTACATCTTTTATTTTTTGTTTAGATTTTTTTTTTTTTTTAGTTTTTTTTGCTCTAATATCATACAGTGCAGCACATTACGCATGTCTGTTTCTGTATTTCTTTACTTAATGGATTTTGCTATGACCAGTTTTTGCTTTTAAAATGGCAGGGGTCAAATATAAACATGAACTAAATGCTCCCAGCTATTGTGCTTAGAATGATCACTGTTTTCACTGTATACAGCATGTGAATATATACACAGTGTCAATAAAATATTGACTGATCACTCCTGGTCAGGAACACATCCTCTCTGTTTTTCACAGTTCTGTATAGTTAATGAATCGCTGTATTTTAAATGTATTTAATTTGTGTGAATTTCAGTACAGAAAGTCAGTATAAGCTTTTAAAAAACAGCGTCACAATGGGTGCAGCAGAATGGAACAAATCTAAAGAGAAAAAACTTTAAATTAAAGTTGATAATAAAAAATATACTAAAATAAATAAATAAATACAATTATACTCGTACCTGCAGCACAAAACGGACAACTGGCAATGAATATTTATATATTTATATAAAACATATACATTAATGAAGAAACACCATCAATGTTCCAAAAAACATTAGAATACAACAGTATTTAATGCTTGCTTTTGTAAAACGAAGGCCTCATTGTTTTCACAATTCTCTTGTTGTCCTCAGCTCAGTCTCACACAGTCTAGTACTCTTTGAGTGTGAACCACACTTATGTGAATACAAAGGGTTGTATAAAGCAAGCCGTGAGGTTTTTCCAGTTTACTCAACAAATCCGGCCCCATGTAGTATCAAAGGGTCAAATGTTATGTCAGCAGGCAGATCCTAAAGCCAGTCTGATTTATTTTCATTGAGCTCGCATTTAGTTAAATCACACATACATTCATTAGTAATGTAGACCATATATTGCTATTTAGTTTACCTTTTTTTTTAAAGTTCCTGTTATCTGATTGGCTGAAAGACTGCAGGAGATCTGTGTTCACTGGGGAGTGGTGTCATTCTGAGGGCTCTGCAGTTCCTCTCTCCTGAGCAGCCATGCTAGGCTACAATGTGTCCAAAAGTCCCTTTTCCATCCAGTCTTTTCAAGCGACTACCAAGAATCAAGGTTCTGATGCCTCTGGTGGTCACAGTGTACAACAAATACCCAATATACTGCTAGACACTCAATGACGGTAATCTAAACTCACACTCCACAAGATTCATTGACCTCCTACTATAAACACTGTTAAGTTCTGACATTACGATGTACTCTGATGTGATAGATGACTAATGCTATTAGGTCTCTCTAAGAATTTTAAAAAAGATTCCCGCCCCCCCTTAAACAGCAGTGTCTAACATCTTGTAATCCCCGTAGAATAATACACAAGTAATGTGGACGAAAGCAAAAGGTCCGCGGTGCTTGGAGGTCAAGTCTCTTTGTCGCTCTCACCTACAGAATACAGCTCGCCCAGTCTCCTGAAGCGTGGTCCCCACTCTCGAAGGTAGTCATAGTTCTGGTCAGAGTCTGAGGACGCTGTTTCAAGGGAGCTCAGAGAGCCCGCGATGGAGCCCCTGCCCTCGTAGCCGTAGATCTGGATGGAGTCGTACGGTGGAGCTGTGGGGTCATTGTCTGCTTCGTGAAGCCGTACGTTGATGAATTCATCTACATCTACTCCATTTGGACCAGAGTGCTGACCCTGCCTGGGCATGAACTGCAGGT
Organism: Botia kubotai; assembly: GCA_036877585.1. Lineage (NCBI taxonomy): Eukaryota > Metazoa > Chordata > Actinopteri > Cypriniformes > Botiidae > Botia > Botia kubotai. Next base: position 7,476 of record JAZGTI010006959.1, on the reverse strand, counting down.
CGGGCTTGATGTCCTTCCTGGGCAGGTAGCCGTTGATGCCATCTGGGTTCTGTAGCGTGGCAATGTCAAAGGCCTCTGTGTCCTCCTCTCCACCTCCCTCGTCATCATAACGGATGATGTTCTCCCTCACATCCTCATCGTCTTTGATGATCAGAGGCTCGTTTTTGTGTCTCCTCAATGTCACAAACAAGACCACGATAACTGTAAAGCAGAAATGTGTTTACTTATAATTGCCACCTTTGTAATCTTTCAGTTCCAAGTCAAAAAATAATGATGTTTTGTGCCTTTCTTTTTTCATTATGTTCAGTCTTTTAGATAATTTTTTTTAACAAAACACTCTTTCATTTCAGATTTCACATGCAAATCACAAAACGGAATTCATATTAATAAATTAGAAAGGCAGTTAAATTGACCTACCCAGTAACAGTATTATACAAGCTAGAATAGCAATCAGGGCTCCCATGCTGAGACCAATGGGTAGAACAAAGGCCTCAACATTACAAGACTGCACAATCCCTTCCCGACTGCAGCCACACACTCGGATAGTCAAAGTGTTTGTGCTGCTCATTGGAGGTTCTCCGTCGTCAGTCACAACGATGGGCAGGAGGTACGTCTCCTGTTTTTGTCGCCGAAAGGAATCGTGCTTGGCAAGAACACTGATTGAGTTGTCTGGGGAGAGATCAAGTTTGGCTGTGATTGTATGAAATCAAAGACAATTCATGAAAGTAAATGTTTGACTAAAAATACATTTTTATTTGGCCCACCGAATACAGTTCAGTGTCTATTACGCCAATAAATAATTATGCAAATAAACTTGCATAATAAATTTGTAGAAGTACACACATCAATTAAATGTGAAGATAAGCTTAATCTCTGCTGTCAATCTCTTCAAGACGGTTCAGCTAGGTGGACAGGTAAGTGTCAGAGAGTCAGAAACCTCACTACTGAATTCTCCATTTATAGCTCTTTTCAGAAGGTGTAATTTCATTATCTGCTCTCTCGTACCCCAAAGTATATTTTTTACCTCTCCGCTCTCTCAAAAAGCTCTTTCAGTTCATACACTGAAAAATGTCCCTTTAAAAGCCTTCTCTTTCTGTTATATTCTCTCCATTTTATTTCAAGTTAGAGCAAATAGAATCAGCTATTGAGTGAAGGTTTAGATAATACTTCAGACAACAGAATAACTGAGTTATGGAAAAAGCTTTTTTATCACTTAATAGAGTCTTGGGAGCAACAACGAAAATGTTAATGTATGTATGTATTTATTTATTGCCTTCATGAAGGTGAAACACAGTAGGTTGATAATTTAAAACTATGAAATGAAAGGACATCACTGAGCTCACTGGAACAAATACTGGTAAACTGAATAGGGTCGGACTTTAATTTCCGCTCATAAACATGCTAATGAAAAATGTAAATATGGCTTTCTTTTTGTTTCCCTGAGATCACAAAGCAATTATCTGCAAATGCTGTGAGCTGATTTATCAATGTAATTAAATTCCTTTTTTTCATGTTACTGTCATTATGTGTGAACAACATTGTCCAATGAACTAATGTGCCTTATTTCACCAAAGATTGCTTGCTAGTGTGCAGTGTTCATAGCTCTGATGATCTGACTGTTTTCAGATGTCTACACACAGCTATGGTCAAATGATGCTCTATGTTTGAATGCACTCAAGTACATATCTGTCAAAATATATTAACATCTATCATACTAGTCACTGTCTAGGCAAGTTTAAACTAATCTTGTCTACAAAAGTGAGCTCATACCCCAGGGTGTAATAAAGCATACTGCTTGTAAATCCTACTTTTTATTTTAAACAACTTTTTTGATGAGCTCTGTTTGTGTAGATGACACTCATAGCAGAACACATGTCTCTATATGTAAAGACAGAGTCAGATTTCTACAGCTGCGCTCTTTACTCATTCTCAGTCGCATTTCCCTTTTCCTCAGAATAATGCAACACTCCTTCCTATTTTCAGCCCATCAAATGTCAGCCCATCAAATCAATATCAAACTAAAAGCAGCTATAAAATAACAGATTCTATATTTGTCAAAGTGCTTCAAGCTGAGAGGAAGCAATTTGGTGGGTCTGTTTTTCACCCACAGTATCGATTGTTTTTAGTTTAAAAGTGAGTGATTGTAACAATAGACATTTTATTAATATTAATGATAGTGATAAATGATATCCAGTATGTTATTCAAACGAACACATTTCTGTTTTGGTGTTGATGAAGGGGTACTTAACCGGGCCCTTAACAGGGCTGTGGTGTTCATAACACACAGAAAGGTTGGGAAACACTGCTGTTAAACATCTGGGAGTTTGACAGTATATAGGTGCTATTATGTTGTTCCATCTTTTTTAAGAGCAAAATGCCCTGAAGCATAACTCATCTCTTTTGGGTCAAGATAACTGAGGTGGTCCTGGCAGTTCACTGCTCACCTTGGCCTCTCCACATCACCAGCCACTGCAATTACAGTTATCAACTCAAACAAACCTCCTCAGCTTTGCTCCAGATACTTCTAAGAAACCTGCTTAAACACTCACAGAACTCCCACTGTACAGTACAGTATGTCTCTCTGATGTGTGTCTGATACATATAGCCTCAATAGTATTTGGTAAGTCTAAAGTATTTGGACTATCAATAGTATACATAGCTAGAAAACTAGTAACTAAAACTAAGCTAATTTAGGTGAATTGATTCTTTGTATTTATCTGTATTGTGATTAAGCAAGACACTAACAATGTACAACATGTACTGTAGAACAGTAGTCCTCAACTTCGGTCCTGCTGATCCAGCGCAATCCACATTTTGTATGTATTCCTTACTTGACACACTCGGTTCAGTTTATGGTTCATTTCTGCTAATGAGCTGATCATTTGAACATCAGGTGTGTTAAATAAGGGAGACATAAAAAATGTGCAGGACTGTGGGTCCCCAGGATCGGAGTTGAGAGCCTCTGCTCTAGCAGAATTATATGCATGAGTGAGTGCATACTGCGATTAAATACTACAAGATAAACCACAGTATTGAAGATGCTGTCAAATCCCGGCACGTTTTGTCGCCAAGCGTGTTCAAACACACATGGAGACACACATACACGCAGAGCAGAAAAGATGAGAAAGAGGCCTCGGTGCAGCAGACGCCTCAGGCTGTGCATCAAAGCTACATGTCCTTACAGAGCTTTCTCCTGTCTGTGTGATGGAGTGGCCATCTTTAACCTGAACTCACTCAGGCTGACCAACAATACATGCTGCCTTTCAAGATACCTCAGATTGTCACTAATGACATTCCGCCTGTCTGCTTCGTCTTACAATTCTCAAGGTCTGTCTTTGTCTGAACGGTCCATTGTTCAGTGGTTTTCCTTTTGCTATTGTTTCATCTTTCTTTTCTAGTTTTCTCCTTGAAATGCTTTCTCATTTTTTAAATATCAATCTTCTCTCTGGACTCTTTGTTCCCTGTAATATTAGCCACAAAAGAGTGTTTTGTTACAATGAAGTAATCAGTTTTGTCTGTGTTAACTTTGACCATAGCATCAAAAAATGAGTAGGTTGCTCATATCTAAGATCAAATTAAAATATTTATATAACAATTTCAACAAGTGTTATTATTATTATTATTAAGATATAAGAGAGATATAATATATATATATATATTATAATAACCAGTTATAATAACCAGTTACAAGAGATATAATAATCAGTAACAAGATATTCCTGCTAGACCCAGTTCATTAGATTACATATTAAAATATTAATTTATCTTCTTTACATTTATGTAGTTCTTTACAGATAACGGAGAATCCACAACATCCTTCCTTTTCTCACTTTTATATTAACTCAACACATGTCTGTCCCTTGGAAGGCAGACTTCTTTTGATGTAACGTCTGATCTGTCTGGTTCAAAAATATCACGTTCCCTCCTTTTGGTGAGCAGCCAAACAACAGCTCCTTCAACGGTCATCCATAAGACCACATGCCAAATGGAATAAGATCAATACAGTTCTCCCTAAAGTCTTCGAAAGCATAGTGCAATACTTGGTTGTGCAGCAAGAACAGCAGGGGCACAGGCTGGAGAGAGAGGTCAAGAGGGTGTACAATTAAACGAAACCAAAAATAAGTGTATTTAGCAAACAAATGTAGAACCATCTGCTGCACAGCCTCAGTCTTGAGTAAGTCACCCTGCATTGAGTTAACGTCAATAACCGTCCCTAGAAGTGGCTCGGATTCTGTTCATTTGCCTTCTTTCACAATGCACTGGGGAGTAAAAAATAGCTGATGTCCAGACAATTGTGCATCTGTTAACTTTTGGGTACACTAATTCTGCCAGATTTCCCATTTAAACGCACGAAAATGCCTCCAAACTGCGTTCGACACAAAATGTTTTGTGCTTGCAGATGTCTCTCTTGTTCTGTTTCTCCCTGCTCTCTTTCATGGTCATATGTTCATCTTACCTAAATTGTTTTTGATGGTGAAATTGGGATTGTTGAGCATCTCCAGGCGGTAGTGGAACGTGTGTCCCTGGGAAGGATTGTCTCTATCCACAGCACTGATGGTTTGAATCACCTGTGGACACAGACATGCAGATATGGGCTGGTGGACACTTAAAGGACTAAGTCATCCATTACTCCACTTTTGACATCATATGGGGCCATACACTGACAGCAGCCAACACAGGATGAAAAATCTTTCCCATTCACTCATAAAAGTAGAGACCCTAAGCTACAGGGGTGCTGTCATTGGCGGCCCACTTTTCTGTGCCAAGTCCATCTATATATCTGCCATCCCTCTTCAGGACAGGTTCTTTCTCTTCTTGATTAACTGCTTGTGTAAAAGCAGGACCCTGCCATCCTCATCATTCCTCGCCCATATGGATGGAGAACGTTCTCATGGCGGTGACTGTTAGAAGGTGGAGGATGAGGAAGTATATACTGATACTGTTAGTCACGGGCATCGCATGTTGACTACAGCTATACCGGCTCTGACCGGCTGTGAATGGATCTGATTGTTTTCATTTTCTGTAGAGAGAGAAAGTAGCTAAAAAAGGCCACCCAGGTGACTCCTACCTTTCTCTCTGTCTCTCTGAAATCAATAGGCTATAATTTACCGTGGCTGATCGTTACAGGGGAGGTGTGAGAGGGAGATGCTGCTGGCAGGGCTGATTGATGCTCTCTTACCTGTCCAGGTTTGCCATTCTCACAAAGGAAGGCTTCATACTCTGTGGCAAACTCAGGGGCGTTGTCATTTATGTCCAGCACTTTGATTGCCACTATGACTCTGGAAATCTGGCTGTGGTTTCCTGTTGTGAAAGGAGACAAGTTATTAAAGCACGAAAAACAGAAGTGGCCAAATATAGAAGTGAGCAGTTGCAAATCCCAGGTAAATACAATGACCCACTTAGTTTTGCCTTCTCTATTTTGCCCCATGCCCATCTCTCTCTCCCTCTCTCTCGCGCTCTCTCTCTCTCTCACTCTCATCCTCTGGGTTGATAGAGAGACAGATGAGACGCAGCATCCGTCTTTAGACGTTATCAAGTATGCAAAACAGGATTACGGTGGAGAAAAAAACACATTCAGAGTGCTTTTGAAATTCCCTGTACAGGTGCATGTTTAATACATGAAGGTTAAAAAAATGAATATTAATAAAATGGTGGCAGCTGAAGTCTAGAAGACAATAAAGGGCAATTTAATTAGATTAACTTTTCATTGGAATTATTCATTGGCAGTAATTTACAGTCCCTTTTGAGGACCCCTGTAAATGATTGTATTTAATTAGGGTTGCAACCACTGACTTTTAAAGCAATTATCTATTTGCTTGGCTTTAGCACATGACATGGTACCTTAACAGTGCTTACAGATAATTCCAGGGCGTGCTAGTGTGTGTATTACACACAGCAAACAGCATTTAAATTGCATTTGACCTGTCTATTAATTCCTCTCTGTAATCCCTCAAATATTTAAACATGCTTGGTTAAGAGATGTACATCTTGGTTAATGATGCAACACGTCATTAAGAATCCTATATAACTTGATTTTTAAAGTATTAAAAGGTAGGGTAGGCATGCTTTTAAGGTAGGGTGGGCAATTCAAAAGAGGACGGCAGCCTAGCTCTGAAAGCCTAAGATTCCTCCCTCCGTTCAGAGTCGCCTACAAAGCCATGCCTCCTCCAAAAGCAACATTTAGTGTATGGAGGTATGCAAATACATAGTTCAACAGGCAAGTAGGACATCCTGTCATTGCATTTGGCCAAATGCATTTATGCATTTATATATATATATATATATATATATATATACCACTTTCATTAGTGATTGCTAACACGATGTGAAGAGACTCAACCAGCATTACAAAAAAATGTTTTTGGAAAAGATCGCCTACCTTGCCTTTAATTTGTACAGCAACATATTTCAGTTTAAATTCTGTTTATTTTCACTAGAGGCATCAGCTCTGAATTTTACCCAATAAAATCCAGATTAGATCAAAACTGCTGAGAAAGATTAACATTTTACATGCTTAACTTAAGGCACAATGTTGCTCTGTGCAGAGCCCTTAATAATTCAGCACATTCTACTCTTTTGAGCCCAAAGACATCTTATGTTAATTGTATACGACAATGTCAGTGTTTTTTTTATTTTTCTCCTCCGGGGAATTTTTTTTTGGCTCCGACATCCGAATAATGTAGCTGTACATGCCAATCAAAATGAATCTGCTGGTTTATGGATAGCTGGTGCAGTATTTATTTCTGGTCCACAGCTTCTGTTTAATAAGTTCTTTATCCAGTCAACAGATGTTCTTTTATCTATTATGTACAGCAAACAGCTCTGCCGTGAGTAAAAATTACTCATTAGATGTCCACAAATTGACTGCTGAGCTGTTTAATTTGGTAAAATCTCTGTGTCTTCAGTTTTTGAGGTAAAGCTTTACCACCTTAAAAACTATTGACAATAAAATTAAAACCTGGGGTGTAAAATGTAGCTTTCTTCTTGCTACGGTTCATTTGAAGTTTGCATCTAAGTGCTTCAAAATGCTGAATATACATAGTATCAGTTGTTGCTTCATTGTAAATTATATTACGTAATTAAAAGTGATAGCAATTGTGATTGGTCTGATTGGGCTGGAGAGCCTCTATACAGCTTTTTAATGATCTCTTTGCGTTGTACTGTAATAATCTATTTGAGGTTGTTATACAGTAATTCTGAAGCAGATAATGAAAAAAGGAGAAGCTGTTACTTACTGACTTCAGTGGCTGTCACTGTGATATTGTGCCACATATCCGTCTCTCTATCCAGAGGTTTAGCTAACGTGATCTTCCCATCATCAACATTAATGTTAAACTGCCTCTCCAAATCTGTGTGTCTGTCAATAAAATACCTGCAGAGGGAAAACAGAGAAAACAAAAAACATTCCTCAGTATAGCAGTTTAAATTACGAAGGTGAAGGTCTCTGTCTATAGTATGTGGATTAGTACACATCAC
>JAZGTI010006958.1:0-22470 GCA_036877585.1 Botia kubotai | reverse complement strand
TGAAGGCGGTGCCGTGTATCAGGATGATAATGCACCAATACACACAGCAAGACTGGTGACAGAGTGGTTTGATGAACATGAAAGTGAAGTTGAACGTCTCCCATGGCCTGCACAGTCACCAGATCTAAATATTATTGAGTCACTTTGGGGTGTTTTGGAGGAGCGAGTCAGGAAACTTTTTCCTCCACCAGCATCATGTAGTGACCTGGCCACTATTCTGCAAGAAGAATGGCTCAAAATGCCTCTGGCCACTGTGCAGGACTTGTATCTGTCATTTCCAAGACGAATTAAAGCTGTATTGGCCGCAAAAGGAGGCCCTGCACCATACTAATGAATTATTGTGGTCTAAAAACAGGCGTTTCAGTTTCATTGTCCAACCCCTGTAGGTACGGGCTGATGGGAAATGTAGTTCAGAACGGAAACTAGTATTCTGGTGAGGGCTCCCTCTGGCTGTCAGAAGGAGGATGAGCGGCGACCTCCTCCGTAACAGAGAACAGGAGGCATTGATAATTATTCCATCATCGTACTTGTAAAGCAATGAGCGATAGAGTGCTTAAAAATATATTAAATATGAAATAACAGATCTATATAATGTATAAGTGATTAATTTTAGCAAAATCCCCTCAACTTTGCATATGTGACTAGATGTAGACAAGATTAACAGTTAGCAAATCACTATTTATTTTATTTCTATGCAGTAGAGAAACTGATATAAAGTGATCAGTGTGTGTACAAGAAAACATAACTAACCCCACAGAGAAATGTGTGAATTATCAGCTCTATTTAAAAGTGGAGTGATTCATCTAGTTTAAAACAATAATATCCATCAGGGAGCTTATGCTGTGTTTGTATATGTATTTGAAGCTTAAAACTTCATGTAACATATAATGGGGCCAAACATAATTTTATTTGAAATTTTTTGGAGATCTTATTCTTATTATGCTTTTTTCAAACATCCATGATTTTAAAAAAATTATTAATTTTATTGCATCTAGTGACAATAGAGGAAATGAGTCTGTAAGCTTAGTGTGTTTATATTGCAGACTTTGGAATCTTATTAAATCTGAGTACAAAAGACACTGTAGAGATCTCTTATGTAAATGGGGCAGTGTGTCTTGTTCATGTCTGGTACGTAATTGTACTCTGTAATCTGAATTCGACAGTAGTTCTATTATAAAGCAACAGTTCTTTTCTGTTAGTTATCACAAGTATGGTCCTAAAACCTCCTGAGCTGCTTTCCTGTCCACTACATAGGCAGTTTTTTTATAAGGCACAATCTTAACCACACCTCAAGTGCACTGGTTTGGAGTGATCTATATCTGTTAATGTTAGCATGTTATAAAGCTACTGCCGCATGATTCTAATTAGTATAAAAATAATAACAGAAATATTGGGTGAAATATTTTATCTCAGTTATCTCAGAGGAATGCCGATTATAAATATATTAATGTTTTTATATGGAAACATTAATATATTTATAATCGGCATTCCTCTCAACTTTGTCAGCAATCTTGGATGGAGATTTCCACTGAACTTGTCCAACTGTGTTTGGTAGGCATCTCAATTGTATTCGCAAGAGAGCTAGGATGTTTACTGGGGTTAGCTTTAGAAAAAAACAAGCAGTGTGAGCCTCTTACACAGTAAACATACACAAAATGCTGTAGCTTGACAAATAGGCACCATAATTAGTTACTCTTACGGCAGTAATCACTTCATTTAAATGTGTTTTTCTTTGTTGATTCAGTTTATCTGCAGTCCATGGCAAACAGGATCCTGAGCTCACAATGCTAACAAACAAATGCTAAAAAAATCAATAAACTCTTATCAGACACCCTGTGAGACAAGCACAATGGCATTTGCTCGATGGTGCCGGCTTTGTGTTCACCTGTTTATGATGGAAAACCCATCTACAATCTTTACAATGCGCTTGTTCAGTTGTCACTGTTTGGGTCTTTCTGACTGTTGATTGATCTGCACACACACTGTCTGCTTCATTCACAGTCCTGGAGATTTAGCTCTGCTCTCTCCAGAATTTGTACACCCAGAATTTCTTTTCGACTATTGACCTCCCTCTCTTTCCAGAGCCATTTCTTCTGTGAGACTCTTTTTTTAACTTGTGTTATCCATATAATCATTGTCCTCTCTCCTGTCACACCTTGTATTGTTCTTCATATTTAAGACTACATTATGTTCTCTGATTAGGGAATTAAGGAAGTTTATTTTTTGCCCCAGTTGAGAATTTAAATGAAAGACCCTGAAACAACCAACAACTTACATTGTCATACTCTATCACAGAATGATACAGTTTACGATCAGTAGCCACCTTTAGTGTCATCTATCACAATCCTACTCATAATAAAAAATGGCTGTTAAAATGTGAAAAAATGAAAAGAATCAAAATGTTACATTTATTGATCAAAATGTATACATTTATTATTACTTTCATAGTTTTAAGCAAGTTTTTTCTAAAGTATTTATTTATAATGTTTTAATTTCTTCCAGTTGATGTCCTTGTATTTGGGAAATTCTTTATTGTCAGGGTTCTGGCTTCCTGTTGAGTGTCTGGAGATCATTTTTGCCAGGATCCTGACACCCCCAGTGTTCTATGTTAGAGCGTGAGGTTTAGATTCTGACTCGTCTTGTCTTGGTTCTGGTTTCCGGGAGTCGGAGTCTAGACTCACGCTCTGGGTGTTCGTTCGCTGTGGAAGCACGTCTTCTGTTTTGTTTACACCTGACATGTGCTCTCCGGTCTCGTGTCTTGACCCTGCTCCCTTGTTTCCTTGTTTCACTCTGATTTAGCGCACGTTTGTTATTTTTTCCTGCTCTATTTAATGCCCTCGTGTCTGCTGTCCCGTGCCAGTTTGTCATCGTTGTATCAAGCTCCTTCGTTGTCTTGTCAATGTAAGCTCTGTCTTTGTTGGTCTTGCCCCGACAACAATTCAAAGTTAAGTCTGCGTTTCTTAATGTAATTGTTTCGACTTGTTTAGTGAGTCACGTTGTAAAAGTTTCATTTAAGTTTATCAGTAATGTTTTAAAATTTGCGTTTACGTTTGAAGTTCAGTTTCGGTTTTGTCTTTTCATGTAAAAATTTTTATTCCCTCATGTGTTTTTGTTTCTGTTTAATTTTAATAAAGTGTGTTTTTGTGTTAATCACTGTCTGCGACTGGGTTCTTCCCCGCACGCTCCTGACATTTTTTAAGCAACAAGGTATATTTTATCTGTATGTGTTTGCTGGGAATTACCACAATCATTCTCACATGCATGACAAGATTTAGACCGTTTTTACAGCATTTTTTTCCTGTGACCAGCATATTTTCAGCATGTTTTGTTTGTAGTGGTACAAGAACTGTCCGGGGTTTAAAAGTGAGAATGCTAAAAGCTGATTAGTGACAAACAACAGTCTCCAACCTCTAAATAAAAAATCATGAAAAGTTCATGTATAACAGTACATTGCAGTTTTAGATAAAGTTATGACCGACTGACAATTACCGTAACTTGTTTTATTGACTCACTAAATCTAATTTGTCCTCAGAGTTGATACTTTATGACGGGTAATTCTGCACTCTGTATATTCTGTATGTAAAATTTACACAAGGGATACCACCCTGTTGTTATTACTATTATCACTCAATATACTGATATAGTAGAGCTGATTATATGATAATTCAGACACATCTCATCTGAGGAAAGATCTAATAAAAACATGACGGTTCTGTTCAGTGTGGACTGTGTGGGACAGTGTTAGTATTAAAGCAATGGAGGCTTGGACTAAATCTTCATTGATATTCAGATACCGCTGTGCTGTCAAGAGCATTTTCCCGTTGCTGCTTTCAGAAAGAGAACCAACCGTGACATGCTGTCCTGAAATATAATTATGTTCATCTGTTTTAGAATAAATACAATATCCTTGAAAATGAAGTGATAAGAGAAATCTGCTCCCTGTGTGTTTGTCAGTGCTGTGAAGTGAATGTGCTCCCCACATCTGCAAGCATTACATTCTGATAAGCTTTGAATCTAACATTAATACCACGGACAAGTAAAGATATTTAGAGAGGATTGAAGTTGAGCATGCATTATCCTTATACAAAGGGTTAGTGATTTGAACAAATCATTAAACCATAAGTACTAAACTTCAGTGTGCAACATGAGTGATATCTCAAATGATACAACTTGTAAAGAATTGTTGTGCTGTTACTTTTAAAGAAGTCAGACATACGATTTTGACCTGGCAAAAACAATATGGAAGACATCTACGAACACAGTAGCCACCTAGGATATCACTCATGAGACCCTAGCAAGCACATAGCAATGTCTTGGCAACAACCCACAGCACCCTAGTGTAATGGTGAACAGTTTTGCAAAGATAACATCACTTCAGAAAATGTAAAAATCTACTTAACATTATTTTTATATAGCAATGCAAGTTTGAATCTGGCCTCATTTACTGATGCTGTTTCCCTTGACTATGCTAAATAAGGCTTAATTAAATTAAATAAGGCTTTTTAAACATTAAAAAAAATTAAAATTTGTACTAATTGCTAAAATAAAATCGTTTTTTCCCTTGCACAATATTCATGAGACAAATGACATTTCATTGGATATTTAACAAACTTGGTCCATCTTATTCACCCACTCACCCATAACATACCCTGGAGCTTGGAGGGGTGGTCTGTTGATAATGTCAGACAGGAAGTTGTTTGTATAATGTGAGTTTTTAGGGATTACACGCATGTATCTTCTTGTCTATGCAACATCCCTATGAATGTAATCAATTAGTCACATTAAGCTGAAGACAATAGGATGAGATTCAGAATAATCCACAGCAGAAATGCTTCCAAGCATTCCCTCTGTTTTTCTTGATAATTCACATGAAACGTTTAAGCATGTATCATCCATGCTTGGAATTAATGGGTGGCTGAGTCAGTTTTTTACATTGTTTTTTAGTCACAAGAATGGCAATCATAAACAAATGCATTAGCTTCTTGGCCTGGCAGAGTTGACAAGCTTTTTATGTAACCTTTAAGATTCATGTATTACCATTGTCTCGCTGCCCAGACTGAACGGATTACAAATCAACTCTTTTGCTTCTTTAGTAAACCACAGTGGAGATCAGTGGGGAATTGTGCAGCTCTTATGTTCCAGCATGTCCCGTGATGGCACAAAAGACAGAATTACCAGCAGAGTTACTAATTGTGCTTTAAAAAGAACATTTGTGTTTTGGATAGATTATTTGACTTAGCTTAGCTTTGGAAAGACAAGAGGTGGTTAAACAGCAGACAACCAAATAAGAAAAATAATTGTCCCTGAAGCAGAATTCAGCTAAGCACCTAATCTCCAATGCTTGGCGAATACAAATGATCCCCTAATCGTCTGCAACCTTGACATGCAGTAAGAAGGTCACAGTGTTGTGGCCTGCAATTGGTTTGTTGAGTTGTGGTAACTTATTAGTAACCTAAAGGCACTAGGTGGCGCTAGGTATTGTATGTATGTTTTGGCCTGTAGATCAGATCACATTGTATTGTATGCAGCCAGGGTCAGTTGTCTAAAACTGTGTATTCCTCTTACAGCGTCTTTGGTTGAACATAACATTCATTATTATAACATTTTCATATTGCATCTGAACCTTAATATACTTTTTTCTTTTTTGTGTTGTTTAAACTTCAATTCTTAGTACAAAACTTAAATGTTAAAAATAAAGTTATTTAATACCTCAGCTCGTATTAGTGGGAGTTGTGCTGCTTTTTTTTAAAGTGGTTGGACGATTTCTGACTAAGGGCTAATAAAACAGGAAAAACATTATCAAAAATCTCATAGTCTTACATTAAAAGAAGGAACTGAGAATACACCAGAATATGAGACTTGAGGACTTAAATGCAGTGCCATCCCCAAAACCCTACATTTTTCTTTAAAAAAGAAAAAATATGGATGTACAATGCAGCACATTTTCAAAACATTGTAGTCAAGTAAGAAGACCATTTTACAAAACTCCTGACTTGATGTGTTTCTTGCGATAATACTTTCTTGCATTTAACAATTAAGTATATTAAGTATACAGCATAATTGAATATATGTATATATCAACATAAAACACTTCTTAGCTTCAGTAATCAGCTTTTTGGTTGTTGGATGAGTAGTTAGCCAACCGTTGCAGCTTAAATGAAATACACTAACAAAGCCTGTTGTCTAGAAAACAGAAGTGCAATAGTGTTTAAAACAGTGATCAGGGTTTGATGCAGTAGAGAGCAACAGCAACAGCTCAGCAGTCTCAGTCTGTGGTCCACATTTAATGGAGAATCAGACTTTGCCAACCAGCTGTTGCCCAAAGATGGTGCTAAAACTGATGTGACTGATGCACAGGGCCAGAATCGAGATTTCAGCAGGAGCATCCTGGGAAGCCCAAAGGAGACCAGCAGGAGTTGTGAAGTTGACACAGTTTATAGTTTATTATGAACACCCTGAGACCATGTATTGTGTAAGTTGTAGAACATCCAAACTGCTTCACAAAGATTGTGTTCTGTTGTTGTGCTGCTTAACTCAAACTACAGTTAAACTTAGAATCTTAGATATTAGTCAAGAAGAAACAGGTTTGTGGCTCATTTTGAATATGACGTATTTCAGAGTACAAATCAAATTCCGGAAAAGTTAGGGCATTTTTTAAAATTTGAATAACAAAACGTATTTTTTGTTTAATGATGCGCCAAATGTTCCAGACGTCTGTGTATGACAGGTGGTATGACAGATAGTTGGGGGCAAATTATTCAATTCTGATTAAATTTCTTTTGGAAAAATGTGTGCTGATGAATCAAAGTCAGATCACTTTTTCATTTTACTGTAGTTTAAATGAAACTTCTTTTTTCAGGTCCATGCAGCCGGCTGTACTGCACTCGAGGGCAACGGTGTGTGGTCAAGGATTTCATGGGCCGAGCCGAATGTGTGTGCCAGGAAAGATGTCACAGCTCATTTGTGCCTGTCTGTGGCTCTGACGGACGTTTTTATGAGAACCACTGCGAGCTGTACCGCACCGCATGTCTGCAACGCAGGACGATCTACGTGCTTCACAGCAAAGACTGCTTCTTCAGAGGTGAAAATGTTATTTTAAATGTTCTAAATGTTCTACTTATATGTGTGATTTATTGGATTTACATGGTCATGCTGGACAGCACAGCATGTTAAATTCGAGATTGAATTTAACTGTGTTTATCATACTACTCTTGTGTTAGTATTTTCTTATTACTTTATATTTAAACAATTTACTTTAATCAGAGGCTACTCACAGAGTTTTGGGTGATGCATTTTATCAGTGTGTGCATTGCTTGGGATTGAAATCCATGACCTCAGCATTGGGAGTGCTGTGCTCTCTACCTGTTGAGCAGGCCCGGCCCTAACCAATTTGGCGCCCTAGGCAAGATTTCAGGTGGCGCCCCGTTTAATATTAAAAGCTTACAGTCTGATCTAACTACTTTTAATGTGACCACGCCCACGAGCTACTTTCTTTATCAATCAACGTTCGGAAACAGCAAAATAATATCATTGACATCATCTTTACCGTAACATTACCTCTGTCTTTGTCGCGTTTTTCCTCCTATTCTTTTCTTTTTTTCCTCCCCTGGGCACCAGACAGTTTAGGACGTTTTGACATGTTGAGCTTGTTGACCCATCAAAAAACGACCACCGTGTAGCAGGTAAAGTCTGATTATTTGGAAGAGGGGGGGCGTCTTAGGCAAGTAGGCTATATTATTATTATTATTATTATTATTATTATTACTACTACTACTACTACTTAGTAAGTAGTTTTACTAATTCACTAATTCACTATTCACTATTCTTAAAACTAGTTTTAAGAATAGTGGAAGTTACACTTTTTTTCTTCCTCCATTTCTGGCGCCTCCTGGATGTACGGCGCCCTTAGCATTTGCCTATACTGCCTATGCCACGGGCCAGCCCTGCTGTTGAGCTACACAATATGTAATGCTTTAATGCTGTACATTAAGTTTGCATTCTGTTTAGAAACTGAGGGACATGTAAAACTGAGGGAAATGTAAACAGGTGCAACGTAAATGACAATGAACTTTCTCCTACTGTTCTCACAGCAGTTTTCATTTATCACATGAAATAACACTGCTGTGTTTATCTTTAACATTGTGTGAAAGAACAACGAGTGCCCCTCCAGCCAGGGTGACATCATAAACCATATTTATGTGTAGTTCTGATATGTAGAATAAGTTTCAGATGTGATGTTTTATCAGTTACAGTTTGTAATGTACAATGTAAAGCTGTAATGTGAAAGGCCTGGCAAGCGAACGGTCAATGTTTACTAAATGAAGGTCATTCTGAAGCACTTGACAATGTTCTGCTCCATAAATAATAATAAACCTTGAATTATTGTGCACAGAAGAGGCGTATAGTCTGGAGAGCTTCATGATATGAGCTACAGTGACTTGCAAAAGTATTCATACCCCTTGAACTTTTCCACATTTTGTCACATTACAATAACAAACTTAAATGTTTTTTATTGAGATTTTATGTAATAGACGAACACAAAGTAGCACATTATTGTGAAGTGGAACGAAAATGATACATGGTTTTCAAAATTTTACTTTTGGGGTATGTTTCTACCAGCTTTGCACATCTAGAGACTGAGATTTTTGCCCATTCTTCTTTGCAAAATAGCTCAAGCTCAGCCAGGTTGGATAGGGAACATCTGTGAACAGCAATTTTCAAGTCTTGCCACAGATGCTTAATGGGATTTAGGTCTGAACTTTGGGCCATTCTAACAGATTCTTTGATCCAAACCATTCCATTGTAGCTCTGTTAGCATGTTTAGGGTCATTGTCTCGCTGGAAGGTGACTCTCCTTCCCAGTCTCAAGTCTTTTGCAGCCTCCAAAGGTTTCTTCCAGGATTGCACTGTATTTAGTTCCATTCATCTTCCCATCAACTCTGACCAGCTTTCGTACAGGGGGCTGAATAAAAATGCATGCCACACTTTTTAGATTTTTATTTGCTTAAAATTTCGAAAACTGTATATCATTTTTGTTCCACTTCACAATTATGTGCTACTTTGTGTTAGTCTATCACATAAAATCTCAAAATACATTTAAGTTTGTGGTTGTAAGGTGACAAAATGTGAAAGTTCAAGGGGTATGAATACTTTTGCAAGGCACTGTATAAACAAAAGACGTTCTTCAGCATTTCAATTTGAGAAGGGAAAGAAGAGCAGCAACAAACTGCTTTATAAGATGCATGTTAAGTCCCATTTACTGAGGGCAGGAATGCTGAATGAGCAGATGCTGAAATGAGAAAAGTGACTCTGAATGACACGGTAGATGTTCTCATTTACCCCAGCATGTGTGAAACATGAGGTAGATTTTTACACGTTCATTTTATCTACTCATGCCATGTTCCTAAATAAGCAAGGTTACTGTTTTACTGTTTATGTACAGTATGACTGTGTTCACAGGGTCAGTTTATATAGCCAATCATTTTTCACATTGTGATCCCCGATCAAAGACTATATCATTGGGCAGACCATAAAACCTGAAATCAAAGTTACATAAGATTTCAGCTTCCACGGCAGTGGGGAGTTTGGGCAAGAGAACTAGGTGACAAGACTTGGAAAACCGGTCGATAATGGTAAGAATTGTGATATTGTCAAGAGAGTTCAGGAGATCTGTGATGAATTCTATGACTATGTGTGACCAGGGATGTTGAGGTGTGGGCAGTGGTTGAAGGAGTCCAGCGGGTGCTTGTTCGGAGTGCTTAGTCATCTGACATGTTGAACAGTTTTGGATGAAGTGGATGGTGTCTGTGGTGTTAGTGGGTCACCAGTAACGATTCTTCAGGAGGTCTACTGTAGCGTTGATACCAGCATGGCCAGAACTGGGTACTTCATGAACGTGTGTGAGTAGGTGTTTTCTGAGGGGCTCGGGGACAAAATTGAGGTTTTCTGGACATCCAGGGGGTGGTGGGTCTTGACTATTAGTGTTCTAAATCTTAGTGTGGAGGTCCCACTGCACAGGAGCGACTAGGAGGGTCTCTGGGATAATATTCTCTGGGGTAGTGGGTCTCGAGTTCCTCAAACTGACGGAGAGGGCATCAGCTTTCATATTCTTGGTACCTGGGTGGTAGGTCACTGTGAAATTAAACGTGTGAAAAACCATCTGGCTTGTCTAGAGTTCAAATGCTTGGCGAATCAAAGATATTCCAGATTCTTATGGTCCATAATAACAATAAAAGGGTGTATTGCCCCCTCCAACCAATGGCGCCATTCTTCCAAGGCTAATTTTATAGCTAACATTTCTTTGTTACCATTGTCATAGTTGCGTTCTGCCGATTTTAGTTTACGCGAAAAAATGCGAATAGGAACATCTTGGCGGGGGGCCATGTCGTTGGGACAAGATAGCACCAATCCCAATATTGGAAGCGTCTACCTTGACTAATAAATGGCTATTCTGGGTCAGGGTGATGGAGAATGGGAGCGGAGGTAAACAAGATTTTAGTTCTGTGAATGCCCTGGTAGCTTCGGGATTCCATGTTAATTTGTTTGTGGCTCGTTTGGTAAGGGAGGTCAACGATGCTGCGACTGAGCTGAAGTTCCTAATGAAACGATGATAAAAGTTCGCAAAACCTAAGAAACGCTGAAATTCTTTTACAGTTTTTGTTAGAGGCCATTTGGTTACTGCCTTAACCTTTTGGTCATCCATAGCTACTCCCTCCTGACTAATAATATAACCTTAAAAAGCTGTGTTGGTTCGGTGGAATTAACAGTAACTTCATTTAAACCTCTATAATCAATACAGGGTCTTAATCCCCCATCCTTTTTTTTCACAAAAAAGAACCCAGCAGATGCTGGCGAGTTGGACGGGCAGATGAATGGCTAATTCTTCATTGATGTACTGTTTCATAGCTTCGGACTCAGGTTGGGACAACGGGAAAATGCGCCCTCTAGAAGGAGTATCACCTGGGACCAAATCGATTGCACATCTACAAACAGCACGATGGGGAGTAAGTCGGGAGAATTTCTTCTTACTAAAAGCTTCCTTTAAATCAGAGTATTCAGAAGGGATAACAAATTCAGGAGTCTGGGACTCCTCAAATGGGTTTTTTTTTTAGCTCACAAGTTAACTTGGTTAAACAATCATTATGACAACTCGCTTCCCAAAGGATTATCTCACCCTCAAACCAAGAGATAACAGGATTGTGATGACGCAGCCAGGGCAGACCCAGAACTATGGTATGGTTAGGAGAGGAGATGGCATAGAGCTGAATAGTCTTAAAGTGGAGGGCGCTCATATGGAGCTGTAACTTTTCTGTCTGGTATTCCACTCTTCCTTCTCCCAGTGGACGACCATCTAGCGCCTCCACCGCCAAAGAAGAATTACAAGAGGTTAATGCCATATCATTGCTTGTAGCAAACTCTATAGAAATGAAGTTAGTGGCTACTCCTGAGTCTATGAGGGCAGACGTAGTCAGTGTTCTGTCCTGGCAGGTTAACGTAATGGGCATGCAAATAACATTATTAGGAATATTCTGAACTGAGGTAACACTCACCGGCAGACGACTAGAGATTGGTTTCACAGGGCAATTAGACTTTTGATGTCCAGGTTGGCCGCAGTACAGGCATAGATGAGAACAAAACCAATATTTTTGCTCCTTAGCAGACAGATGTGTGTACTTTACTTGCATGAGTTCTGGGAAAGATACAGGTGCCAGGTTGGAACAGAGCTGTGATTAGATAGGGTATCCTATCAGGGTATCCTTGATCCATTCAGTTTGAGGCACTAAGGTGCGGAACGTTAGAGCATACTCTGTAGCGGGCTGCTTTCCCTGAGTGAGAGATAACAGTTGCTCACCTGGACTCTTCCCCTCAGACGGATGCTCAAACACTTTTCAAGCAGTCTTTGAACTGACGAAGGAAATTCTCGAAGGTGGGGAAAACGGCACCTTCCAACCCCCAGACTGCTGTTGCCCAGTCTAAAGCCCGTCCTTTAAGCAACGAACATACAAAGACGATACGACTGTTCTTTGTTGATTAATAAACAGTGAGCATTGCAACAGGAAGCCTTTGCACCTGGAAGGGTTACCGTCATATTTCTCTGGAAATGTAAGTCGAGGATTAACTGGAGACGGTATTACGGGAAGCACATGGCTGGGCGTAGATGAAGCCCTTGGAGAGTTTTTACTAATTCCTCCATCAGAATCATCAGATGAGTGATTTGATGTTGGTGCACGGTAAGTTGGGCTGCTTGAGCTGAGAGCTTGGTCGACAACTCATGAATGGCTGCTGAATCGCTTTGTGGCAAAGTCTTCTGTAATGAAGACCCGGAGGCGTGCGGATCCATTTGCAGTACTTTAATCGTGGTCAGATAGGCAATGGTCAAACACCGGCAAACAGAACAATATGGGTTAAACAAGGCAGAAACGAAGAACAGGCAGAGATCAGGGCAGGCAGCAAACAATCAGTAAAGGAATACAAAGCAGTAGTTTCAGACAATTAAACAACGATAAGCAATCCAAGGTCAAACACAGAATAATCAAACACAATGGGAAAAGCTAAGTAATGTTGCCGGGGGAAAACAAGACTTCGCAATGAAAAACATAACCAGGGAGTTTAAATAGAGCAGTTAATAGAGAACAGGTGGCAACTGGAACTTAAGTACTTATGGAAAATGTTGTCCGGATATGAAACGTAATACTGTGGTGATGGTTCCCTCTGGTGGTACAGAGGAGGCGGAGCGGAAGTCTCCTCCGTAACACCAGGCAGGGGCCAGCTATTAGTCTGGGATGCCACAGAAAACATTTAAAAATGATTTAAAGATTGCATTAGTGCCTTCTTTGTTTTTATAAAGTTTTTTAGATGCCCCAAAAATGACTACAATTGCTACAATGACATTTCTGAGCACAATCTGAGCATGAGACAATCTTCAGCTAAACTCATGAGAAGGTTCCTAGTTCAAGCCCAGGCTGAGCCAGGGGGCCTTTCTGTGTGGAATTTGCATGTTTCCCCTTTACCAACATGGGTTTCCCCCAGGTACTACAGTTTCCCCCCAAAGTGTTTGCCCTGCAATAGACTGGCCATCTATTAAGCGTGTACCCCACTTTTGACGCAAGATGCTGCAATAGGCTCCAGCCCCCTGTGACCCTGAAGAGGACAAGCAAGTTAGGGGAATGGATGTAATCTTAATATCATAGATGTCTACACAAGCGTGTTATTTTTTTAATTAGGAGTGATTCTTTTTATGGCACAGCAAAAACAGCTAGAATAACATTATTTATTAATTCATTTTTTATTATTATTATTATAAGATATTTGTTTTAGCAATTACAGCAGTTTTTACATTTATCAATATATAGCTACAAATTGTCCAAAGTGTTTTATGTTTATATTGATAGTGTTTTTCGTTAACAAACTTTATAGTTTCACTCTCTTGGCCTTTAATGTACAACCCTACATACTCTCTTTATCTCTCTTTCTCATATCTTTCAATTAGACATCATTCTAACCCATATTGTTCCTACTTTCGTTCTTTAAAATCACTGAACAGGACATTCTGCTCTTTGTTTGTGCTTGCCATTAAAATGAAAGATGCCTCCTAGGGTGACTTGTTCAACTTTCATTAAAACATGTTCTTGTACAATATACAAAGAAGCAGCACTCTCCATTGAAAGTAAGTCTTTCATCTCTGCGCTCACCAGAGTGCAACAACAAGAACAACAGTGTTCAACTGTTTCCTGGTGCTCTGAAGAGGGATAAAACTTGCGTTGATCACCATAGGTGAACAAATGAAGCAGGATCAGATCAGCAAAAGCTTGGAGGCGTTTCAGTCTCTGGGAGAGTGCTGCGGGAACCAGAATTTACTCGGCAGTTGTTTAGACAATCAAAACACCTTTATTATCACTGTAATCCTATATTTGTGCAGTAACTAACATTAATTGAATTAAATCTTCATTCAATCATTGCAAAGCAAGTGTTAACCAGTTATAAATGTGTATAGATATAGACTACATGTAATCAGTTAACAGTTTGCCAGATCGAATTATAACCACATAATTTTTTTACTCAATGTCTGTCTTTGGTTTTGCTGTGAAAATAATATTATAACTGAGGGGATGTAACTCCACATAACACTTCAAAATTGACATACAGTATATATTTCTGTTCTTATTTTCAGTCATTTTTACTTCATCTGATTATGTCCAACATTTCACACTTCTACTGACAGGTTTTTAATGATGTATATAGAAACGTATATAGAAACCCTTGATATGGTATTAAGGCCTCTTAGTGATTCTGTTCACTGCTACCTTTGACTTCATTACAAATACAAGATTTTTTTTTCTCAATGTAAATTGTTTTTTAAGGTTTAAATTTTAAACATTAAATGGATCATTTTTAGTTCTTTGTTGTTTTTAATTGTTATTTATTACGTGTTATTTATTTATGGATACATAAAAAAACTTTTTGTATCTTAATGTCCTTAAAATAGAAGGCACTTCAAATTCCTTTGGGCAGTTAAACAGTGAAGTTGAACACTTCTCCTGCACTGATCTCGGTGAAGTGTTTGTTAGCTGAGGCTTCAATGTTAAATTTTTATTTGTTCTTGTTTTGGTTATTAATGAGTCTAATAAGGCTGCATCTTTTCTCATGCTGGTGAATAAACAGGGTCTCTTCGTCCCTCAGGTCACATGACCACTTCATTAACTCTGTTGCTCCCATAGGATTCATTACATTAAAGTATTTGCTGTTTAAAATGGATGCCATTTTCTAGTTATAAATGTCCCCTATTTATTCAAATGTTCCCTGCCTCATAAAAATCACTTTCAGCCACAAGAGACTCAAACAAGTTCATACAATATAATGATGCATATGCACTAAACTGCTGGATCTTTATTGGTGGTGTTTACTAAATTAGCATCACTGTTAATACTGGCCATGCTTAGTTTAATTTAAACCAACCAAAGTCTGTCCAGCACATTTGTGCTATGGATATAAATGATGCCTTACATTTAGTAGTTTTTTTGGAGAGGCATGCTATGCTTTTCAATAAAAGTAGAGATGTAGTTGTAGAGATGCAGAAATGTAGTCGATGTACTCTCCAGCCCTCATACAGTTGTGAACACAGCTCTGGCGAGTAAAGTAAATATTTCTGTAACTGAGAAGGGGCAAATCCATCAGCTCTTTTATGTTTATAAGACTTTGTTTGTATGGCTTTGTTATTGTATTATTGTCATTTGAAGCTTGACTCTTTAAGTTGCCAGTACAGCCGAGCTTAGACCTGAGGGCCAGACAGAGCATGCTCAGCTCAGACTGTCACTTTTAATCGTTGGCCAGTCATCTTAAAGACATAATCTCTTTTGAAAGCACATCTTCACATCCGATTAGTAGACTTTGACAGAGCTTTTGTAATGCTTTTATACTCTCTATACCTCTCAGTCAAGACGTCTAGCTATAATATAATACTTAACACATTGTAGCATCATGCTAATTGATTTTAAATTGTGCATCAACTACCACCACAGTTACCGTAACAACTGCATAACATCAACCTAGCAACCACCTACGGTACCCTAGCAACCACTAGAAATACCCTAGAAACCACCTAGCAACCACCCAATGTTATAATTTTTGTTGAGACGTTATCTGTCCATGATAAACAATTAAGATATTGAGGTCTCAGTATCTTAATAAAAAGGTTTTGTGGTTGATCATAATTTTTTATTTGTCCACCATCCCAGAACAACATGTTTGTTAATGCATTTATAGGGTACAGTGTTTCTCAAAGCGTATTTTATAATTGTTGGCAAGATTTCTAAAGTCACAGGTTAGTTTCTATAATGATGCAGCCATATCAGTTGCTTTTATATCTGCTTACTACTGATGGGTAAATGCGGGTGGTCTTTTTACTTACCAATTTACAGATTGTATACCAAAAGAAATAACTAGATAGAAAAGTTTGAGGACAAAGTTTATGTTAAAGCCTGGCGTAAAAAGTATATAATGATTTGAAATACTTTATGTATGATGAAAAATATGGCTTATTCATGATGTTATGCAGTTGCTAAGGTGTGGCTAGGAAGTTGCCAGGGCAATGCCTAAAACTCACTGAAAGCCTCAGTTAGCCCACACGTCTCTACAATGTTCTAATGCTGACTTATGGCTTATTTATTTCCTTAAATGGTTGCTAGGGTACCGTAAATAGCTGCTAGAGTGTGGCTAGACCGTTAACAAGGTAAAAGTAACAGACAGATGTGTGCTCTAAATAGTTGCTAGGACATGGCTGGGCAGTTTTCAGGGTAAAAATTAAAGACTGCTTGCCAGTTTAAGTTAAAAGAGGCCATCCTCTTGTCTCTACAATGTTCTGCTTGGATACAGTAACTGTTAGTTAGGGCAGGGTTATAAAGTCGTTACCATTTGTTGCTGCTTGCTAAGCCGATCGATATGAGCCCACCCCCAAATCTCTACAACATTCTGATGCAGAAGCCAGCATAATAAAGCCATAACCAGGAACAGGACAGTCAGAAAAAAACATTTGTGTTAGGGAAATAAATTGTGTTAGCTGGATGTCTGTTAATGTGATTGCCTTTTAACAGGAAGAAAAAGGAAGTTTTCAACCGTTATAAACGGTCACTAAATGGGTAAATGTTGACAAGGCAGTTTTGGTTCACGAGTCACTTCCTCTCTTCACCACTTCATCCTTAGTAAACCTGCCGTTATATACATGCCTACTTTTAGCTTAGTTAATTTCTATATTTTGTTCCCTGCTTAGTCACAGCAGTGTGATGTTATAGCTGAATATAGTAACATTATGCTTCGCCATTTCTGTTGGTCTTTCTTTTTCCAGTGACTCATGTGTCAGAGGACAGAAGGCTTGAAGCCACCGGGTGAATAGCAACAGCTGGCACCATAAGAATATTGTCTGGTCTAGGATGTAAAAATGGCTTTAGCAAAGCCAGGGGAAAAATCTAAACAGACAGGGTCTACAGAAAGAGCTTGTAAATTCCCAACCCTAATGACCAATGTCAATGTTAATAATAGAGCCACCTTGAGAGTCAGAAACTCCAGGTGATCCCCTGATAAGCCCGTTACGACTGCAGTAAGGTCCCAAGAAGGGATTTATATGTGGCAGAAAGGTCTCAGCCATTTGGCACCACACAGAAACTGAGACACCAAATGATGTCTCTCAAAAGAGGCTTTATCAACAGGTTCATGGCTAGCAGAAATAGTGGTTAGAAACTGTTATTTAAACCTTGAAACAGTCACTTGGACATTGAGGGTGATAGGGGCTAACCCCACAGAAAAGACACTCTTGATATAACTCTGAACTGTTATTCTAAATTCTGACCACAGAACCGAAGAGTGTCCAGAGGAGACATTAGGTAAGAGAACCAAACTGGTTTTATTCAGAATGGCTGTACCAAGAGTAGGTGAACTTGGTTCTGAAAAAATCCCTCACTAGAACTCCTGGGAGCAAGACTATCGGGGAAAGGCATATAAATGCAGCCTCGGTTACGTCTGCATCATGGCATCCAGCCCCAACAGGGTTGGGTGAGTGTTGCTGAACCAGAGGGGACAGTGAGTCACCCCCTTGGAGGTGAACATATCCACTTCTGTTTGGCTGTAACTTAAATGGACTCCACCACTTGTGCATGGAGCCTCTGCTCCACTGGCCTCAGCCCGTCTCGACAGAATTTTTTTCCCCAGATATTGCATGCCCTTGATTGTACATTGCTCTAATGGAGAGTAATCTGGTTTCTGCCCAGAGCAGGATCAGCAGCCTGCACAGGGGGTGCAATTGCAGCCCTCCCTGGTGATTTATATATGAAACCACTGTGTTGTCATCCATACAGACTAGAATGTGTTCACCCTTGAGATGTGGAAAAAAGTGGTTCAATGATAGAAGCAACAGCCTAATTTCCAAGCAATTTATGTGCCAGGAAAGATACGTCCTTATACGCCCTATACGACATAAAGATATGTCCTTTGCAAGAATCTTGCAATGGCATTGTGCCCCGAGAGTGGGACTCAATGTGAGAAATTAGGGTATTTTCCACAAGGTACAAAGCATAACCCTTACCATCCTTAGTGGGTGGATTTTGGGATGAAAACCCTTTTTTTAGCCACAACTGAAATGGCCTCATATCCAGTAGATTCAAAGGAATTACATTGGCTGCTGAGTCTCAGTTCTGATTACCTCTTATGAGTTAACAGAACATCTCATTGCCATGCAGCTGATACTTGATAGCTGACCATGACTAGCCAATTGTCCATGTAATATAGAATGCAGATGCCCAGAAGTCTCAAGGGAGCCAGAGCTGCATCCTGCAACACTTTGTAAAGGTGCGTGGGGATGAGGCTAGGCCGAAAAGAGGAACTTGATATTGCTCAGGTATTCTTTTTCGCAGCCCTTGAGGAACGCACTGTCCTCAGATCAAACTTCCTTTTGGGATGCAAAGCCTGCATGTGGAATTGAAAGCAGAGGAAGTAGCTGGACCACCTGAGGCTGTAGATGCCTGAGTCTGCCAAAAGAAGAACTCCTTCAACATCTTTCATTGCTGCTTAACCTCATGGTCTGCAACAGAGCTAACAGCGTTGCCAATCAGGGCATCCAAGAGAAAGGTTGTATTAATTTCTCTGTTGTCCGATAAGTTGAGCCACAAATGTCTCTCCATTGCCATCAAAGCAGCCATAAAATGGCCGATGACATGGACCATCTGTTTAGTGGCACAATGTGTGGCCCTGCACAGCTCCCGAACTGCGTCTGGTTCTAACCCCCAACCATGGTCCAGGTCTATGAGCGGGTTGGCCTAGTATGACTGCAAAACTGCCATAGGGACAGTGACAGTGCTGTAGAAAGGGAATGATTTTCCGCAAGCACCTCTTTCAGGCTCAGCTTCTTGACAGCCCAAGAAATAACCTTAATATGCACCTTAAAATGTGGCTGAAGGAGGAGGCTGATTTGCATCCACACCCATCTGACTTCCACCGGTCAGCTTGTCATCTGATGCCGACAGCATGAGCTCATCGTTGAGCTCAGAAGAAATTGCAGAGCAGGCTTCTAAAGCAGGCGTGAGCTCATCTGATTCTGCAGAGAGCATGAGAAAAGAGGAGGCGCCTGTCTCAGGCTGCTCATCCGAAGTGGGACCCACTTCTTCACTTTACATAGTTAAGTATGTACAGGGGTTGGACAATGAAACTGAAACACTGGCCAATTTAGTGTTGGAGGTTTCATGGCTAAATTTGACCAGCCTGGTGGCCAATCTTCATTGATTGCACATTACACCAGTAAGAGCAGAGTGTAAAGGTTTAATTAGCAGAGTAATAGCACAGTTTTGCTTAAAATATTGCAATACACACAACATTATGGGTGACATATCAGAATTCAAAAGTGGACAAATTGTTGGTGCTCGTCTCGCTGGCGCATCTGTGACTAAGACAGCAAGTCTTTGTGATGTATCAAGAGCCAGGGTATCCAGGGTAATGTCAGCATACTGCCAAGAAAGTCAAACCACATCCAACAGGAGTAACTGTGGACGCAAGAGGGATGTCTGAAAGGGATGTCCGGGTGCTAACCCGGATTGTATCCAAAAAACATAAAACCACATCTGCCCAACTTACTACAGAATTAAATGTGCACCTTAACTCTCCTGTTTCCACCAAAACTGTCCATCGGGAGCTCCACAGGGTCAGTGTACATGGCCGGGCTGCTATAGCCAAACCTTTGGTCACTCGTGCCAATGCCAAACGTCGGTTTCAATGGTGCCAGAAGCGAAAATCTTGGGCTGTGGACAATGTGAAACATGTATTGTTCTCTGATGAGTCCACCTTCACTGTCTTTCCCACATCCGGGAGAGTTATGGTGTGGAGAAGCTCCAAAGAAGCGTACCACCCAGACTGTTGCATGCCCAGAGTGAAGCATGGGGGTGGATCAGTGATGGTTTAGGCTGCAATATCATGGCATTCCCTAGGCCCAATACTTGTGCTAGATGGGCGCGTCACTGCCAAGGACTACCGAACCATTCTGGAGGACCATGTGCACCCAATGGTTTAAACATTGTATCCTGAAGGCGGTGCCGTGGTACTTGGTACTGCCATCATCAGGATGATAATGCACCAATACACACAGCAAGACGGGTGACAGAGTGGTTTCATGAACATGAAAGTGAAGTTAAACAAGCCACTTTGGGGTGTTTTGGAGGAGTGAGTCAGGAAACGCTTTCCTCCACCAGCATCACGCAATGACCTGGCCACTATTCTGCAAGAAGAATGACTCAAAATCCCTCTGGCCACTGTGCAGGACTTGTATCTGTCATTCCCAATACGAATTGATGGTGTATTGGCCGCAAAAGGAGGCCCAACACCATACTAATGAATTACTGTGGTCTAAAACCAGGCGTTTTAGTTTCATTGTCCAACCCCTGTAAGTTAACTAGTCTGCCTGCTGAATTACAATCCAGGAATCTCCAAACTGGTGTTTGGAATAATTGTTAGTCAAAACCCTTTGAACAAAAAATTTGCAAATACAATTTTACAATTTACAATGTCTCCCACCAATTCACAATTTTTCAGATTTTTCTTTAGCAGTCTTGTAGAAGTCTGATGATATGCTACTAATGTTTATGACCACACTTCATCACACAGCTGGCTCCTCTGTCTGGACATACTCAGTTCTAAAAGCCAGTTACTTAAACTATAAAATAGTAGCAGAGCTATAAAATAGTACCATTCTGAACAACCTAAACAAATTCAGCAAGCCTTATACTCAATATACAGATCCCGAATGTGATGTCATGTTTATGTTTAGCAGGTCTTTGTGTGGGCAGAGCTACACCACCAATCAAACGATTCCTTCTACTGAATATCAAGTACAGTTAAAATCTAACTTGCATTGAACCCTCATAATCTTAAGTATCCCACAACTCCATTGGTTATCTGGGAATATATTGGCATGCTGCTAGAGTCATGCGGCTAGAATGGTCTGGGTGGTCGGTTACTGACCCAGTAGAACTCATCACCACTATTATTATGGTAACCAGATTTGGATTGGGTCATTTGTTTTGTTTGTAATTTGTTTATAAGTTGTTTTTGCCCGTTTTACTGTTTGGTAAAAATCCTAAATCTGCATGTTTCAATCTTAAATTTCATACTTTTTAGTTTGTTCAAATTATTTAAACAATAAGAATAGCTTGATTTATGCAAACACCACTAATAACTCTTGATTTCATGGATATTTCAGCTGGATAATTAATAACCAGTCAGTGGATTGCAAAAGTATTACTTTCTTGTTTCACACATCAAATAAAAGAAACAACATAAACAAACTGTATGTTTTGTAATAATGTGGACTCACTAGCAAGCAAGCACTGCCTTGTCAGAGCTGGTCTAATATTGATCAGTTCCTCTGTGGTTCTTCAGCTTCCTGAAAGGAGTGAGAAACACACAAAGGTTTGTGAGATGTCCTCAGTAGGTGACCTGCTTCTGGCCCAGAGGCCTTCATATCTCTTTCAGATCCAGGTCTGGCCCAGCCGGGGTTAGAATACAGCAGCTGTGTCTGAGCCAAGTCTAAGAGAAAGAAAAAAAAGTAGTTTTCAAATGGCCTATGGAACAGTATGTCCCTATTTCCCCATAATGTGCAGCTGTATACATTATTCATAGGTTGGGTGGTGCTAAAGGGACAGTGGCTTTCAATGTGTTTTTTAACTCTAAAAATAAAACAGGAAGGGAGTTTTGTCTGAAGGCCCTGTTTCTTTTATGTGTGGGTTGTTCGACCAAAATCTAAAGTCACCATATACATTTTATGATGGTAATCATGTATATTATTGTAATGAATGGTCAGAAGCATTCGGATCCATCTGCAGTTTGTTTAATATAGAGAGGTCAACAATAACCACACTCAAAGATGGCAGGCAGCAAACAATCAGTATCGTAAATCAGGCAAGGGTCAGGACAGGCAGCAAACAGTCATAAACGAGAGGCAGGCAGAATATCAAGGGCAGGCAGAAAGCGATCTCAAACCAACAGACAGGCACAAAAGGGCAAGCGGCAAAGAATCAAAATCCGTTAAACAATCCAAGTCAAAACACAGCAGAACAATCAGAATATAAACACTCTGAATTGCAACACAAGGTAAACAAGACTTTGCAAGGAAGAATAGTTTGAGTCCGGTTTATATATGGTGGGTTGATGATGATCAGCTGTGGAGCAGGAAGTAATCAGGACGCAGCGGTGGATTATGGGAAGCGTACTTCTAGAAGCGGCTCTCAGTATTCCGGAGATGGCTCCCTCTGCTGCTGCGGTGGAGAGGGTGCTGGAGCCTCCACCGTAACAATTATATTGTAGGTGTAAAAAGAGTATTTACCAAATGTGAATTTTTTCAATAAAGCAGTAAATTAAATGTAATTTCAAGACTTCGTCTTTTCTTCCACGACTTTCGTCTTTTCTTCCACGACTAATTTACTAACACACCCCCACCCCC
>JAZGTI010006957.1:0-22471 GCA_036877585.1 Botia kubotai | reverse complement strand
ATATAAAGCGAAGTCTGACCAATGTATCTTGGTATCAATGTATCAATATCAATGTATCAATATCTAAAATTGATTTAGATATTGTAAGATATTATATATACATTTTCTATACCGTATAACCTATTTAGGGTTGTGGGGAATGCTGGAGCCTAGATATAATATAATGTCATCATATATCACACAGCTACGTATCCGGGAGGGAATAAAATAGCTTGAATGTTTCCTATAGATTAAATACAATAAAGCCACATACATACATTGTGTATTAGAAAAGAAGACGATCCACATTAGAGCGCGATCACACCTTTGACGTTTGTGCTAAAACGTGTTAGCGCACAGACACAGGAAACGTTCACAAAGTTGTGAAAAATTCCAAATTCAATAACACAGGCACAGAAACCTGTTTCCTTAGCTACTCAACTTTACAACACTGAAATGACTTTAAACGTATACGTGCACACTCACATACACGCGCCGCATTTTCAATTACAAGCATCAGTACACAAGTAGCCGCACAGACACACATTTCAGACAGGAATTCACAAACGACGCATTTACACAACCTGCTTTTCCTCTCTCAATCTATCCGTCTAACTGATAGAAAGATCTATTCAAAGCATGCGGCTGTATCGTCACACAGTGAGGCGGGAAACATCGGCCCTCAGGACTACACACGCATTCACTTAAATCAAGTCACTATTCTTAATCAACAGTGCTGTTATTTTCATCTATTTTTTTCTTTCATTCATCTAACACATCTGTCTATCTTCTTACCCCCAGCTCCCTGGCCCCCAGCTGGCTGGATGGATCTCGGGGGAAAAGCAGCGAGCCCATGCCCGGGAAGGAGCTTTCCGCCTGGGCTGAGTTCTGTGAACACCTTACCATCATCTTCAGAAACTGCTTCAGACCAAGTGCGCGTTTACAGGGAAACAGGAAGAGAAGAGGAAAAGAACAGAATTCTAGCCAAGGTGGTAAAGAAATACACAGGCTAAAGAAAAGGCAAGAAGTGAAAGGAAGGAGGTAGCCAGACGGCCACAGCGATAGAGAGCCGTGCGCTTATGGTTTACATTTGTGCTACACACACACTAACACACACACACGGTCGGTGTGAGCCGCGATGGGCAAGTCATCAAGCAAGCTCAGCAGTTAGAGCTATCTTGCTTTGAGTAAATGAGAAAATGAAATGATTGTGCGTGGGAGAAGGAGAGAGAGAGCGAGTCTGGTCTCTCATCCATTACGGTACGCCCAGAGAACAGAGAGGTTCTGCCTTCAGCTAGCAAAAAACGCTGAACTGGACCTAAACGCTCAGTCCCTGCACGTTCATTTAGACCTCTGCCAGCCGCGACATTTAGAAGCACGGGAACATCGATACAACACACAGAAACGTCACACACAACGATATAATGAACACACACTTAGAGAAGTGAGGTTACTGAAGAAGAAAGATCCAGTGCCTTTACCTCATTGCTCAACAAAGCAGCGTTTAGTGTTCGGCTGATTTCAAACATCTTGTTGGTGGGGTTTTGATTCTTCTCGCCTGTCTCGTTTCTTGTATTTGTTTTTGTTGTTGTTGTCGTCTTGCGTTCTCGTCGCTCAATGGCTCCGTTTGCTTCGCTGGAAATGGGAATCAGTCCCGAGGAAAGGGAAGGAAAGAAAAATGAACAGATTTAAAAAAAAAGAAGAAAAGGAAGGAGAAATCCTGGCTATGTGCTGTCTGGCTGGATGTCTTTGCTCCTCTCTTGCGCTCGGGTTTCTGGTGCACCTCTGTTAAATGTGGCGCTGATGCCCTGGCTCACGGCACACGACTGAAGAGTCAATATTTTTTTGATTTTAGCTCCCCAGAGTCAGCACATTAAAACAAGCAGTCGGTCTGCCGGGCTTCTTTCCTTATCTGTCCTCCACACACTCGCTCACACAATGCGTTCCGATCCTCAGACCGCTCTGTAGCAGATTAGCCCGTCCCAAACATAGCTCTTAGTTTAAACTCCTCTCTCTCTCTCTCTCTCTCTCTCTCTCCATCCCTCACCCTTTCTCTCTTTCTCTCTCCTTCCTAGCTCCCTCCCTTCCTCTCTCTCTCTCTCTCTCTCTCTCTCTCCTTACTCCCCCCACTCCACCATCTCTCTCTTTCTCCAGCACGCTTTCCTGCAGCTACAGTTCACTGTGTTACCACAAGGTGGGAAGACTCTTCATAACAGACATGACACAGTCACATCTGCCTTTCCTGGCTCGTCTTTTCCTCTCGCTTGGCTTCACGGCTTCTCTGCTGCTTGCGGGAAACACAGGGTTGGCTTGGCACCCATTCACCTCCGTTCTCCCCTCTCCCGCCTTCTGCCACGACTGCCTCTCGACAGCCGCATTTGATGTATGGGACAGAACGGGGCTGATTTATAGACCAATAGCATTAGGGAAATTTTGACCAGTGGCACTTTGCCTGAGAAAATCCCCGCTGAGATGTCAGCGTATCGTTCCTGAGGAATATGTGAGACAGTGGCTTTGATGTATGCAGGTGAACATATAGTGTTTTGATTCACTGCTGTATATTGCTTGGTTTACCGTCACCCCAACACATACTAACGCTTAAGAATGTATGAAATTACATCAGACAACAACGTATCAAACCAAGTGGTATTTATTTTAAACAAGATTAAAACAAGCGTTTAATTAAAACTTAATTTACATTTTAATAATTCCTCAAAATTATTTTTAATAATGAAGGGAGCTGATTTCACGCGTCCCATAAAATTTACCTCAGGATCAGCTGGGCAATCGGAAAAAAAATAACTTTCATCATTTGTTATCTAATGCAACGATGTACATACATGTTTATGTTTTCATATGTTTTAGGGCCACTGCAGGAGTGGATGTAAAGCCTGTTTAACACATTGGAGAGAGAAATTTAGTCTAATATTGAGTTGAGTTGGATTGTGTTGAAATGTACTGGTTATGATTCATCACTTTCAAAAGTTAGAATATTTTAATACAATAATCTTTAGATTATTAAACTTCAACACTGACTCCCACATATCAGCACAAACTGAGGCAGAATCAACCAGTCGCTTTAATTCTGTTAGAGATCGGCATGGAATGATAGGTAACCTGACTCCCATCAAAAAAACACATTTGTGAAGCTCCTTCATGTAGCTTTATGTTTCCATATGAGCAGTATGCTGGTTTAAAGCTGTAGTTATCATAGCACGATTTTGTTTTATATCTTTTGGGGGATTTTCCTATAAATATCTATTTTCAGTGACAGTTTCGATGACTCATGTTCTTGCTTTTATATTTTGGGCTGGAATTATTTTTTTAATGTTCCTTTGTAATTCTTTTATACGGGCTAACGGAACAGAAAGCATGACCAATCGTGAGGTCATTGTTGTTTATTGATTTAGTCATAAACTCACACGTGTATTCCCATCAGCCAATGATCACATACCACTGTAATCTTACCGTTTATAAAAACACTCATCACGCATACAAAGTCAGACGTTCTCAAGATGAAATGTTTAAAATGTCAACGTTAAAAGCTGTAATTAACAAGAGTGGATGCACTTAATCATGATCTTGGTTGAGTGTTTAATTCATTCCGTTGTTTGGTGTTAAACAATTAAATATTAATTGTTTAAATATAAACATTATTATTAAATAGAATCTTGTCCGTGGCAAAGAGGTTTTGTTGTTAACAGAACGCAAATATAATCAACAGCTGAAGCTGAAGCTCAACTCAGGTACAATACAAATCACGAAACCATATGTTTGTCTCTCTGAGGATGCAGGAAACAAAACAGAGCAGAATAAGCCATTTTCAGCCTGTTTTGTTGCTAGAGATCTTCAGAAGTGAAACGCAGAGGTGAGCTGAAAGTGGCTGCAGTAAAATGAGCTGTTACTTCTTTTCCTCAGTGTTTTAAAAGTGAATATTGTACAGTGTGAGCTGGACTCAGGGCCCCGTGAGAGGCGTGTGTCCAGTTAATAGCAGCTTATTGACACTGATCCATCTGTTGGGGTGGACTGAAGCCAACAGCAAAAGAAGAGATGGAGAAAGAACAAGCAATAGAGAGAGAGAGAGAGAGAGAGAGAGAGAGAGTTGTGTATGTGCATATGTACGCCCTATTAAAGGTGTAACCCTTTTTGATACCTATAACATTTGGTTTATGGTATTACAGAATAGTTTGTACCCCCACAGTGTCTACGTTGTAACTTTTAATGCTAAATCCATTTAGAATAATATGGTTATAGGCAAATGTTATTAAGTTATGAAATCCGCCCAGTGCACTGCACACTACTTAGGGATCATGTAAACAACACAGTTTTCTCACTCTTTGGGCAATTACATTCTCTGTGAATTTTCCATCTCGCAGGTACTGCAGTTTGGGCGACATTTGAGATTTTATCGTATACAACAGAGCACTTTAAAAATCACCCGTGAGACGGCGCGTGCGTTTACGTGCGCATGCAACGGGTTGGGCTGTCACTCGAATCACAGAGTCTACCGCTTGATTCTGGAGTCAGCTGCCTCTCATTCCCTCTCTTCTGTCCGTTCAGGTGCCAGGGGGATTCTGATTGC
Organism: Botia kubotai; assembly: GCA_036877585.1. Classification (NCBI taxonomy): domain Eukaryota; kingdom Metazoa; phylum Chordata; class Actinopteri; order Cypriniformes; family Botiidae; genus Botia; species Botia kubotai. The sequence goes on along the minus strand of JAZGTI010006957.1, from coordinate 17,910 downwards.
TGTCTCCATAGTGATTCTATGTGTCTTCATAAAGCCTGTTCAGAGCCTGTCTCTTCCCTGTGTGCTGTCTGCACCATGCAGATGACCTGCCATTCACTGCGAGGGACTCAAGCGTGGAATCCCAACATGGTCCATCTAAAAAGGGTTTCCCTGTTCCACCAAAAACATGCAGAGCGCATTCACTCTTAAAAAAGGAAAGGTGCTTCACGATGCCATAGAAGAACAATATTTCTGCAACCATACAGCCAGTTTCTGGAAAGAACCTTTAACAACCGCAGAATAAAAGGTTGTTTTCATAAACACTCAAGATACTCTTTATTTACACAGGTAGCGAATGTTCCAAACGCCTTCTGACTGAAAGTCTCATCTGTCATCAATAATTGTTGAGTTAATTGTTAATTGAGTCAACAGCGTAGTTAATTTTGGAGTTTTGCCATCGTCCTCTTTGACGTCACGCGAGTCTCGTGATTGTTAGGGGTAGAACTGGTAATAATACTGAGGTAAAACTTATTTTGATGTGGAAAAACACTGCGTCTCATGGGAACCAATTAAAAAATCAGAGGCTCAAGAAGTGGACTGTACTTCGCTTTTGTGTTTTCTGATTGATGGGTTCATTAAATCATCTGTTCACTTGGCAGACCACGCGGCGGGACCAGCGCGCGGAGACAAAATTCTGCTTTTGCCGGCACGTCATAATTGTCATCTGTTGCGATTCTCTTCCCTTTGTACAATTTTACGGCCTGATTTTTGTTTGCAGATCTGTGCGGTCGGCGTACAGAGGTGCCTCGCGCGCACATCTGCGCATGCGCAGATCTCCGCATGCGCAGATCTCCGCAGACACAAAGGAAGTAGAGAAGATCCATATTTTTGTCGCCCAATTCATAATACGAATTGACAGTCGCGATAAATAAACAGGGAGGCGCGGGGACAGATAATTGGAGACGTTAGGGAATGACATACCGTGAAGGACAGCTTTTCAATTTTCAGTCTGAAGGGTGTACAGTGCCGCACAACTCCTCGTTATTTAAAAACAATCAAACTACCCCGGCAGGGCCGCTGGTTGTAGTTTGCCATTAAATATGATCTCAAGGGAAAAAAAAAATCATCGCCAATTTTGTGTTATTAAAGACGACCCCTGTTCTCTGCATCGGCTTCTGACATTCGCCTCTCTGCTCACAACCTGAAAGCAGCTGAGGGTCTCTATGCCCGTGTCCTCCTAAAACACAAGTCATGTGGTTGTTCATTTGCAAGCTAATCAGAAACCTGCACTATTAATGTAAAATGAATGAGGTCGGACTTGATTGTGGTTGATGGCACAGGCTATGCTCCAATTGTCCTGGAATCCATACACTTCAATCAATCTGAATTAAGAGACGGCCAGTGTCAGTGGTGAGGGACGTTGCAATTTTAAAATACGAGACACCTGAAGGAACGGCGAATGACCGCAATTTCTGCACGTGCCCAGCTAACAGGGAACGTTCTCAGAACATTGTCTGGCGGTCTCTAAAAGTTATCTCAAAGTTATCCAAAACGTTCTCGCAGTAACGTTGGTAGAACGTTTTTAGTGTTATGTATCATATATTAAAAACGTTATTCTTAGGTTGTTAGTGGAACGTTTTAAAAATGTTACAGAATCAGATGAATAGAAATGTTGTGGAAACGTTCTTGCAAGCCACAAACGTTAGCTGGACTTCTTTATCTCTGTTTACGCTATATACTGTAAGAAAATGAAATGAAATATCAGGCGCAAGGTAGCTGGAGGTGATAACCATTCACTATTTTCATTTTTTGTTTTCATGTTAGGCTTTATATAAGACATAAATATTGAGTGCTTGCCTTGCTGATGTATGTTTTCCAGACGCTATAATTTAACCTTGAAAGCGCGGTCTTGCGCTGTGCATGGCTTATCAGCAGCTGATAAGGGGCCTGGTCTTTTTTTTTACTATCTCCATAAACACTATTGCTGACATTTCTTCTCTAAACGCTTTATAAAACCCGGGTGCGAATAAACAGCGTTATTCCGAGCGCTGTGCAGAGACATCCGCGGTGCTGGGGGTGCTGTGCGCTCCTCGCGCGCTCGCACCTGCTGATGACGTTAACTCGTCCCTCTGGCTGCGTGTTGCGTCGTTGTCCTGGCAACGCTCCTTCGCGTTGCGAGCCTCAAACGGAAGATGGAGGAGAGCAGGAGAGAACATCCAGATACTGGTGTGTAAAAACCAAACAGACATTTACAGAGTCACGTTTGTGTTTTCCGTTCACGAGTGCACACTGAAAGCTGTCGGTGCATGAAGAGCGAGACGTGCAGCCGTTCGTGTTTGGCGTGATATGGGCGCTTCGTGTTTGTAAACACGGTGACTGCTAACGGTAGCCGAGCTGTCTGAATAATAAACGTCATTTGTGTGACACTTTCCACGACACGGAGATTGCCATAACATCACAACACGTGTGTTTTTTTAAAGATAAATATTAAATTGCATGCATAATGCAAAGCAATACCACGTGCGCTGCTAGCCCTGCCTTTTAAGGTGGAAATGTGTAGATACTGTTGCTGATTTATTTACACCAGTCCTCAATATAAACAGAACACCTGTCCGTCATTTATTCAAAATTGTGTGAGATATTTAATCTAAGATATATAGATGCAGCGTAAAGAGTTCTGCGTTAATGTATTGGCTGACGGTGTGTGGGGTTTGTTTGTCCATTAGATATTTAGTACTGCTTGTTTCTGCTGTTGTTTGTGTTTTGTTGCTGTTGTCGTATTTCACCTCGTGTTTGTGTGAAAATGATTCAGGGTCGATATAAATATTCTATGCTGGCATGTTGCTGTTTCTCACACACTGGCAGTCCCAATGTAAAAGAAATATTTACAGTCATTTAAATATGAATTGTCTTATGTGTTCTGCAGTACAGTTTGTTATTAGAGAATGACAATTGTGCCAACAGTAACCTAAATGTTAATTGTTTGTAATTGAAAAGTGCTGACAAAAACTACAAAGTAGATAAAAAGTACAAAAGTGCAAACTACAAATGTAATATTAACATTAAAAATACTTTAAAATGGTGTATGATTTGTTGGAATCTGACAAACAGTGAATGAGCTACACCTGTATGAAGCAGTGGTCATACGCCACCAATTTTTCACGGATTATTAAAACAAGGGAACAAATTAAGGAAGGAAAATCACTCAAGTAAAGATGCTTTTAGATGTCTAACTGCTGTTTAGAGCATTAGAACCGCTAGACGAGGGCTTAATGAACTTCTTTTTTTGAAAATCTCAAATTAGACCAAAACAGACATTGGTTACTTGTTTTGCCTGTAGCTCGTGATTAGCCTGTGCTCATTCTAACTTCATATGTTTGACGGTGTGACATTCTGAATTCTTTCTGGCAGATAATGAAACAGGAGGAGAAGATGCTCTGGTTGGGAATGTAAACAAACTGATGGTCACCCCACCAGGACACTCTGGACCACCCAGGAAAGGACATCTCATCTTTGACGCCTGCTTTGAGAGTGGTGAGTGGTCTTTTGTAATGTCTCTTTTGGATCCGTGTGCCGGTTCTTGTTCTGTACTTCTCACCTGTCTAGCAGATGGCAGTGTACTTTATGAAATATGTAATTGGATTGAGAATTGATTGGGTTGTGGAAAGCGATCTGTATATGACAGGTGAGTAGATGGGGGCGTGGGTGACATCAGCTGAAAAGGGAATTAGAGAAAACGGTTTTGTGCATTTTGGTGAAAGATTAAGTAGACAACATTTCCATGAGGGAATATGAATTAGGAAGGTAAATTCTGATTTTGTGTTGCTTGAAACAAACAAAATTGAAAATGGTGTTAAAAATGCTGCCTGGCTACAGTGTTCAATGGTTTACTTGGAGTCGTCTCTTAAAAAATAAGATGTGGTAGATAAAGTATTGTAACAAAATAAAAGTGATCAATCAGCTGTAAGCCTGTATTTGTGTTAGTAAATTGCTGGTAAAATAATTCCCTTGAGATTTCATACTTTTGTAAACGTATGATAAACGTTGGATAATCAAAAAGCAAACAATAATATAATTCAAAATTATATTTATTGTTAGTCGCTATCTGGTGGTTGATGTCTAACATCTTAAAGACATAAAATGCAGATTCAGTTGTCATTTAGTCACCTTTCTGTTGCCCCGCACCCCTATGACTGACTGACTTCTGTGAAACACAAGAGAACATTTTTAATGCTGAATGTCCCTCAACCTCACTCTCCTCACTTTCACCGTATCATTCAACATTTTTTTGCAAAGTTCCTTGTGTTCCCCAGATGGAAAAAGGCCATGAGGTGGAGTAAATAATGTAAATAAACATGAGGTTGAGTAAATAATGAGGTGATTTTCATGTTTGGATGAACTTAAAAAAGGCCATGAGGTTGGTGTAAATAATGAGGTTGAGTAAATAAACATGAGGTTGAGTAAATAATGAGGTAATTTTCATGTTTGGATGAACTGAAAAAAGGCAATGAGGTTGGTGTAAATAATGAGGTCATTTTCATGTTTGGATAAAGTGTTTCGAAAAGTCTTAAAATATACATACAGCACTGGCTCAGTAACATTATTACCTACAAGCTCGTGTAGCCTTTTGTGAGTACAGCAGGATGTACCATAGCAACAAACATGTGACTGATGTGCTTTTGTTGTAGTTTATGTAACAGGTTATCAATTAAACAACACCTCAGTTAGTATGTCAACATGGTATTTAATTAAAGATTTAGAAAGATATTATTATCGTCATCAGTTGTCATCAGTAAGATACACCCTTTAATTCCCAGCAGAGTTCTGTCATCAAACATGTTTGTAGCCAAATCACGATAGAGCCTTTTGTTTAACGTACCATTTCAGCATACGACGACACGGAGAGAGGCTATTGTCCGTGCGAGCGGGGCTTTTAATGGATAATTATCTCCCTTTTAAACGGAGGGGGAAAAATTGAAGCGTTTCGTTTGAAAGTGGCCGCTCTTGTCGGTCTACCTCGCTGAAAACTGTAATTAAAGCAAGTTATGATATTTTGAAGAACGCTTCGAGTAAATGGTCTTTGTTTGCCACGTTTTGCCGCCACGAATGAACGGTGATGTAATGAAAATAAAGTGCTTCTGGTGTGACAAGGTCAAGTGGGCAGATTTTGGGCCGGATTGACAGTGAATCAGTGTGGCTGGAACAGACACAATATCATTCTTTGCGGGGAGATTAGGTTCAGGGTCTCCAGCAGATGAGTCTCAGCTTTCATATTCTTGACAGCCAACCAATTCGCAGGGATGGCGCTCGCCTGTGGCTAGACTCCCTGTGGGGAGGTTTTTTTATAGATTTTTTGGGCATGGAAATATTCCGTAATGGTGCAATTTTCAGGTGAAGCCAGTCTATCTGCTCTCCTCGGGTAGTTGATCGTGTGTTGGGCTTGAACGTTAAGCTCAACGAAAATAGTCGGTTACAAATACCGCGTCTGAGACGTACAGTAAGACCGGCGTTTTTGAACCAGTTCCAGAGTGACTTGATAAGTCAATATGATTCAGAGCAACAGAGTGCAGACAAACTCGTAATAAAACAGCGCTCACATTTTGCTGTAGGAGTCGAGGCATCCATCATAACAGAGATGCTTATTGCTGGTATTGAGACAATGAAGAAGTGATTCATGCCCTCGCTCGAATGTTGATGCTAGCGATGTTTGTGCAGCGCACGGTATAGCCGAGAGTGGGTGATGTTTGGCGTCGAAGGGCAGCCATGAAAGGACGGACGTGGAATATTAACATACAGTTACAGCACCGACGTCAATATAAATAAATAATAAGTATGTTTTATAAGTTTCTGTGTTTTCCCCTCTGACTGGCCTCGGGGACCCCAAGGCACTGATTAATGGACTTCAAGCCACAAGACCGGGATCAGCTAACATATATGACATTACCCCCATGTCTCCAGCTCGGCAAATTCTCTGAATGATTTATGGAACAGATATTAATCGGCTTCCAGTAAACGCATTACCCAAGTTGGAAAATGGAGGGGAATTGATGTTACAGCACTAATGTCAAATTAATGTCCTGTTGCTGTTTCAGCAAAGCAACGCTGCGGTAAAGTGATGTTAACCATCTACACACTGACAAAAGCGAAGAGGCACTTTTCTGGCAGCAGCGTTCTGTGACTTTGAGAGCCGTAGCCCCCGTGTCAGCCGAAGGACTTTCGACACAATACTTCAGCTAAGTTTTTAGTGAGACAGCCCCCCCCTCCCCGATCATTAATCAAACGCTCTTCTCTTTATGTTGAGGAAGATGTGGAAATATAAAGGTTTGTGGTGATACGGGCTCATTCGTCAGAAAGCCACCTGTCAGCCGATGATAACTCTCCTCTGTTCTCAGCCTCTTCCGTCTGACGTTCAAAGTCAGCACCTTTAAAATGAAAATGGTACTTAACATACAGTAGAAGGGTAACATTTCTGTGTGGCTTCACAATGATATATGAAAACAAAAGGTATAGATGCGTTCAGTATTCAAAGACTTTTTCACAAGTAATTACAACACGGCCAGAATTAGTACCTTTTAAATTCAGTTAAAGCTGCAATTCGTAATTTTCGCCTCTCTGCCGCCATCTCTGTTTGAAACATGAAATTGCAGGTTCTCATACTTCTCTTTAGGTATGTAGAAAAAAGACCAAACTGACATTTAGCGGGAAATCGGGTACGACAGCTCAAATTATAAATCATCATTATAAACTTGCCCGTTGTGAATCGGGGTACGGTAAGGAGACCGTGTTGAACACTGATCTGTCTCGTACTTGCTCAATAACAGATTGTTGTTCGTTTTAACCCCAAAATGTTATGTAGCTTTAATGTCCGATTTGAGCAATATTATCAGTATGTGTCTTGTAATATGACCGTGTACACACACATGGACAAATACTGGGTAAACATGTATGTGTCGTGAACTGTCTGATCGTGAGCAGGTTGCTACACGAAGTCTCTCACTCCAGGATCAGGCGTCTTTAAATTCAACAGGGATTTGAACAAACGAGTCGGACGCCAAGAAATCACTCAAGAAAAGTTGCTTCCTTCTGCCAAAACAATAGTTTCATCTTTTGTTCTTTTTTGTAGACAGCTGTCAAGAATGTAACGAAAACAGCGCAGTCAGAGAAATGGCTCTTATCTTTAGTATCCGGATAATAAATTCTAATTGGTTAATTAAAACAGACCATGGATACATAAACTGTTTACTGAAGGCATAAAACACTTAATTTACATTTAGATGAGATGTAACTCATATTCCTGTCAGCCATATGCAGATTAGGTCAGTGGTATATCTTTTTTTTGACGTTTGGGCCTACCGGTTTATTCCTTTCTCTCTCACCTCTTTCTCTCTCTCTCTCTTTTAACAGAACTTATTAAAATAACCGCCATTATGCACCGTTTGATAGTTAAAAACATAATGAACATTTCCTGAAGGCGTCATTAAAACGCTATTGATGGTCTGTATAGATAGAGTTACATTTGCTGCATTATGTAAATTCCATGGAATCTTGAATGTAAAACTGCGTTAATGCTTATAATTAGCGCTTTAGTCATGTTACGTTATCTGGGATGTTTAAAGGATGTTTTGGTTAAAAAAAAACTTTGTCTGTGTTTTTTTTTTATTAAAGAAGACCTTGTAAAGACTTTGTGTTCATACTTTGTTAGTCATAACAGTTATTGATAGAATTGATCATAATCATAAACGTTAATGCATGGCTGCTGAGTAAAATGATCAGAATTCTGCACGCCGCAACCGAATTATACTATTTAATTTATCGTAAACCTTTTTGGAATTAAAGGAGATCTGGAGAAGATATGGTAGCGCAGTCTGTCATTCATTAACTCCTTCATTTGTGTAGATGTTCTCAAATCAGTTTCAAGTCATTCTAGGGGAAAATGATGTAAAAAATCTTCCCCCGCATGCCGATGTTTTATCAGAGGACGTCTGTGTGATAAAACTTATTGACTGTAGCCACTGATTACATCTGGTGCCAGCTAGAGGCGGAGGAAGAAGGTGTGTGTGTGTGTGTATGTGTGTGTACACAAGTGCATATATGTGTATGTGTGTGTTTACATAATGATTCAATTCCTACCAAGGGCAAAATATAAACTATGCACCAATGACATTGCGAGATCTGCGGTACCCCCTAAGCGTTTAACGGATTTGCATTGTGGATTTTAAATTATCCATCGTAATTGTACTAAGTAAAAAAAAAAGATTAAGCTAACAAAAGAAATGTTTGGGACAAAGCCTCAGCCGCACGATTGCTAATGAGGGTAAACAGTGGGAAAAAAAATTGTTCATTTCTTTCGTTCATTTTCCGTTGATGGGGCTTTAATTGTTTTGCCTTTTTTGGTGCTGTAGAATTTTTCGATTTCCACCCGTTTTTTTCATCTTCCCTCAAAAGTCCCCACGTCGCTCGTCACGACTACAGACTACATCTAGTGGACCGACGGTTACATTTAACACCCCAAAAAGGCAAGAGGGAGATGAAGGCAGAGAAGGAGGCAAAGCAGACAAAAAGCAGCCAAGCTTGCCGGCAGACATTTATACACTTCACATGTACGCCGAATCAAGACCGTCTGATCTTCATTGATTAAAGAACTGGAAACATTCAAACAATCAAGCTTTATGCTCGACACAAGTGGCTGCAGAAGACAGCAGGGCTTATAGAAGGAATGAAGAGTACTTAGAAAGATATTAGAGTACCGTAGATGTATTTCTGCCCTCTACCGAAACAACAACATGGGCAAAAAAAACGGTGCTTAGCGTGTATAAGATGAGAGTTTTGTTTATTAACACCTGGGCTTTTGGCACAAGAGTCACGCCTCTGCTACAGCTTTCTTGCGGTCCGGTGCCTTACTGTTTTCTCATACTGTTTCTCTTTTCTGTGTCTTGTACGTTTTTGTGAGGTTTTAAGAAGGATTGAATTGAATTGATTTGAGCTATTTTTCCCGAGAAGAACCTAAAGCGTTTTTCTGATTTATTGTTTTTATCAAGCGTTTTTTTCTCTCGTGCGGCTAGTAGAAGCTAGCTAGCTTGCCCTTTGTCAATTTCGTAGCTTTATCTCTTTTATTCCTCTAACTGATGCTCGGACCGGTGGTGTTATACGGCTGTGACCCTGAAGAAAATATCCTCGCGTTTAGAGGCCGTGTGTGGACGCGGGTTCATGCTCCTCTCCTCCTAAACCACAAGGCTAGCAGCCTCAGTGCTGGAATTTTACAGTAACGCAGCCTTACTTTTTGTGGACCTTTACTTGTATATCACTCACTCAGCGCACGACGTCAAACTGTCGTAAAAATCCCATCTCATAAAGTTGTCTGAACAGTTTGTTCTCTGTGACAAAACACTGATTTATTTTTCTTGCTGGATTTTGGTATTTTTTTTGCTCTGTGGTTATTTTTCATCAGACTATTTTAGTCTGTTTTTTCGGTTTCTAAATCTTCAGTATTTGATACTGCTCCTGGATTCCTGAACACCTCGCCTTTACCTTTATTCTGTTCGTTTTATTTTCATCTGTTCATTTTCATCAACATTCTGTTCGTCATTTTATTATTAACGATTCACATGTCCTGAATAATTATTTTGAAAATTTTAACGCAATTTTGCCCCGATCAAAAAAATAATGTGTAAATTGTTGATTTAATTTGACAGTATTGGTATTAATATAAAATTCTATTCACATTAAGAACAGAGACTTCCTTTCTGTTTAAAGATCAACTGTGTATACACCTGTGAGATGAATTTGCAGTGCAGTTGGAATGGCTGTGTTACATCCTCATGACCAGAGCTGAACTGTAGAGCTGAACTGTAATTTGAATTGGTCGTCACTCTTCCCACCAGCATAGCAACTGCTTCTCAGAGCAGACGTGCACTGTGGCCGGCTCACAGTCATGCTGTAATATTTACCCACCCCAGAGTGCTCGGGCACAAAGCGTGTGTCTGTGCTGGGGAAGCAGGGCGAGCCGGGCGAGCTGATATGTGAAATGTGCACAAGCAAATGAAACGGGTGATAATCCTGCCCGACATTCCCAACATCAGCCTCTCTTATGTTTGATCAGAGCGCTGCAGCCTGGTGTGATCCGGAATGAAACATCGGCTCAACCAGCAGAACCTGGAGCTCGTTGGTGGTCGAGATATTTGAATGGGATTGTCATGGAGTGAGGATGTTAAAGATGTGGTTGCATGTATTTTTGGCATGTTCTTTTGAACTGAATTCACGGTCTGTGTTATTGTGTTTTAGAATGTGATTGGAATCGAGTTGTTGTTATTTGGTCATGTGACTTGTGATAGTCTCTTAAAGCGAGGATCTGTAACTTTCACCTCTCTGTCGCCATCTCTGTTCAATACACAAAATTGCAGGTTACTTTACCTACTTTTCATTATGTATGTTGTAGTCAAATAAAGCCAAACTGACATCTCCGAGGAAATTGGACAGCTCAAATTATAAATCATAATCATAAATGTACAGTTGTGAATCAGGGTAAGGAGACAGTGTTGAACATGTCATGTACTGGCTCAATAACTGATTTTTGTTTATTTTAACCCAAGAAAGTTACAGGTTGCGCCTTTAAATGTAAATGTTTTAGAACTGCAATCTATAATATTCGCCTCTCTACCGCCATCTTGTTTAAAACATAAACTTGTAGTTTACTTTCATACTTTATGTATGTTGAATGGAGTCAAATGAAGATTATATAGACATATAATCTAGAACTTTTTTTAATAGAACTGTGTTAAATCTAGAACTGTGTTGTTCCTCACAGTTAGCGAGCGGTCTTTGGCCATTACACCTTCTTTGTCTTCCCTACTTGGAGCAGTTTGATTGCTAACCCACGTCCTCTATGCCAAGATTAATCTAGAAGAAGGAACATGAAATATGTGCCGTTACTAAACGTTCTATTGGTTCAGTGATATCAAATTAGATGCGCTGAAGAACCGCTTTTTAAAGCGTACAACACGTTCTCACTTCCAGCCACTCAGTTTAGAAACGTATCCCTGCCATGTGTTTTACTTGTGAACGTGACACATACTTCAATTAGCACCCTTCACATACTCTCACCAGCACATTATAACGGGTGGTATGAAGACTAGCATAGCACTCACGGGCTCAGCGTTTTCTATTTTACAGTTATTAACGGGAGGTTAACGCAGAGCACAACTGCCTCTTCTTTAAAGCAAATGGAATCTGTCCAGTTTTAGCCGGACGCTGACCCCTATTAGGAGAGACTTAAACAAATGGCGGCTTTCCGCGGGTGCTAGCACGGGGTCATGTCGTTTGTGTGCGTTTTTGTCAATGAGCTCCTTAGCTCTCGCGCTAGAGCTGTCAGTGGTAAGCCGCCACTCGTCTGTCGAGAGCGTTTAATATACCGGATCAAATGATCGAGTATGCGTCAGCGTTGGCTCCGTTCCACTTAGTGTAGTAAAGCAATTTTAACTTGTTCTCACAGTTTGGGTTTGTTAAAACTCTTCGTTCCTATTTAACGCTCGAAGGATCGTTGTTTGTCAGTAAAGCTCTTGATCGAAAACACAAAGTCGTTGCACGTCCACTAAAGTTTGGGAACGCCGCAGCGAGCGGGGAATAGAGAATGTCTCGCAGGTGAAAATGACTACACGCGGGGCTGCGTCGCAATACATTGGCGCATGAACACGCTGCTCCACGATGATGGAGTAATCCATTTCCCCGGCAGCTCTCCTGATGCCGTAAACACGGGCGCCGGGCGGACGTGTCATTCCTCATCCTAGGCAAGGACATGCAGTTTGGGAAAACACTGGAGATTTGTAACGCTTTAGCGCTCCGTGTTTTTCCTTTTTCTTATTTTGCACCGCCTCTGTTTAGATTGCTGATTTATTTAACATTTTCCTTGAGGTGAATTCCATTGATGTGTCAGTTTCCGTTTGATGTCACACGTTTTGATACGCCGGTTTGTAAACGGATGCACAAGATAGAAGAGGCATTTTAATAGAAATACATTCTGTTTGAGTTCTGACAGTTTTCTGTGACTAAAACCGAGCGCCTCGTACACATTGGTTGAGTTTTGCTGCTGCACAGGTCTGCGGTGTGTCGTGTTCATGTAGCACACAAGGATGTAAAAAGTATGTTTTGCTAGCAGAAAACACTTCCTGTGTGCCACCCTGAAACTTCAGGGTACATCATTTGAGCACATTCCCCCCTACAAAGATAAAAGCTCTGATTGTTGCTCTCCGCTGAGCTTGTATTCAAACACTTGTTTGTGTTACGTAAAATCACAAACTGTTGTCGTGCATCTAGATGCGCTGTTTTGCTAACAACACTTTTATGCATCGCCTGTGTGCGATTCTGCACTGTGATTTCTGTGTGAACATAAAAACACAGTTTTAATTCAGAGTGAACCGCATCAATCCATAAAAGAGACGCTATTTATCTGAGTATTATTCAGTCTAAATTTGCCGTTATAGATGATAACGTTAATAGCAAAATCTATAGCCTGTTGCTGTCGGCTGCAAGAAGAGTGTCGGAAGTTTTTTGGTTGTCGAAATTCTTCTAGAGGGTCTAAAAATGCCAAAGTCTAGCAAAGGGAACATTTTAAGTGTGCAAGTACTGCACCTTTAATGAGAGCAAAAACTTTGCTTCTGTCCTTTGAAGAGGGTTCGAGAGGGTTTCTTGCTCTTGGCATCCGCGGCTGATTTCATTGCCTCCTGCCACGCTGCCAAAAAGTCCCTCCCTGATTTATAATTCTCTCAAAACGAAAGACATTGTAAATTCATAGGTCAAATAGTAAATGAAAGTGTGACTTCTCATAGTCCGTGTATAGATCAAGGATTAGCGATAGAGCTCGATTAGTTTTTGCAGCTTTGCTGTCTGTGATTTTCCCCCCAGCGAGCTTTTATACTTTCTATTTATGTATTTTTTACTCTCTGACTATATATTCAGTGCTGTGTTACTTAAGTTCTCGTAATGATTACACCATGGTGGGTGTAGTTTGCTAGCATGCTTGTGCAAAGACGGGCGAGAAAGCACGCTGATTTTCTTGCCAAGATTTCAGAGCAGCTTGCGGTCGAACCCCCAGTTTTTTTCCTTTCATTGTGAGACTATCAGACCATTGACAGTAGCATCACTTTATGTAATTCCCTGTTTTGAAAAGCTTTCGTACGTTGAGAGATTTCAGTGTCTCTTGCTGTTGGAGGCCAGAAAGACTCGCTGGCATTTTGCAGGCATCTTGGTCCACAATGGCTTTAGTCCATTGATTCAGTTGTGGTTTTATCATGCTGTTGCACACAGTGCAGACCAGATGTGCACTAGTTACTGCTTGCTACTGCTGTGGGAATCCACTCGGAGTTTATCGCTGTGTACTAAGCCCTCACAGCTGACTGTTTCTTGCTAGAGGAGTGATATTTCTGTTATTTTTCACTGCAGACTGTTTCTCTGGTTTGGTCCAGATGCAACACAATCAATCGGTTGGTCTCGGTTTGTAAGCCTGCTGTAAATCAATGAGGTTTTTTGCAGCAGTTGCTGTCCCCTGTGTTTTAAGTCTACATGTTTTGTGACACTTGTGATCTTAAGTTATGATTTTTGGACGCTCCATCTAACATTTAGGGGCACAAATGAAAAATTGTTACACTAATTTGTGACAGTGCATGATACATTTCCGTAATCAATTTTTGTCTTTGTTTTATTTTGACTGCGTCAGGATTTATTTACGAATTCAGAAATAAAACAACAGATGCCAACTTAATAATAACTTTAGCTAGTCATTAACAAATGTTATATAATGCTAAACAGATGTGCATGAAAATGTATTAATTCGTTTTTTATTTTAACTCGTCTCTTAACTTGCAACTCTCGCAAAACTATTTAAATGTTGTAACTAATGATCTGTTAAGCATTATATAATGTTTATTAATGTTATTAGTCAAAGATATTTCAAATATCTTTGTTTTGTTTTGTAATGCTGTAATTTATAAAGGTTTTTAATTATGTAATGTTTGTGCAGGGTGGCTGGGCAGATGCTGTAAAGTGTGCATAATTATTAACCAGTTCTGTGCAAATGCTAACGCTTAGCTAACTTTTGCATGCTTCCTTTGTTGACTTCAGTGTAAATCACTCACAAATACGAATGCTGTTTACAGCCCCTTATCAGCCTCAGCATTTCATCTTGATTCTGTGTCTCTCTCATAATGAAAGCCACGCCTACTTGTGTTTGTGACCTATCAGAGTTCATCCTTTAATGCCTACCTCCCATTATGCACTAATCAGCCTGAGGCACTATAGTGCACACCAGCCGGGAACAATAACTGTAAATAAACAGGGTTCCTTCTCCCCAACCGAATGTTACCACCCTGATAACAGACCCCTCTTAGCAGAACTGTTGACCTTCTCTTCGCCACAGGCTCACCACGGACCCTTCAGCTCCCCTCAGCTTTATCTCCCAACTCTCCGCAGAAAAGATTATTTTTATTTCTGTGCCAGGGATACCGAGCAAGAACCACAGGAGGAGATAAAGACAGGGAGGGAGTGTGTTAGGAAGAGATGAAAACAGAAAGACCGAGCTTGAAACGCAGCCTACAAAAAAGGAGAAAGACCCGCACTGTTGTCCTGGTGGCAAAGCCTGTTTTGTCCTTTGTAGGACTCCATATAATTAACTCGTAAAGAGATAGCATGAAATCTGAAGTGACTCCTGTTTACCCACTAAGGACTGGTGGCGTACAGCTACAGACATGATAAGAAAAGAAATGAAAGGACAACAAAGCTGCACATAATCTAAATGTGCTTTTGAAGGGGTAACGATGTTAACCCTGCGTTTTCCCAAAATGAGATGAGGAGGGCCGTGTCGACGGGCGCGAGTGGCTCTTTTAAGAGCGAGTGGCTTCCAAGAGTCTGAGGCTTCACATCCACCGCCAGCATGTTTCAGGCTGAGATCGATGGTACAATTTAGTAGATTTCACAGTGAATGCCTCCTTGTGACCTGCCGACTGTTATGAAATGAACACACTTGCTTTGGGCGCTTTTTCTTCGAGAAATACCGATACAAGGGCAGCAAGAAAATGTGAACCTTTTCAGATTCATTGGCCCCTTTATCACTGTTGCCAAGCGTGTGGGCTGCAAACCGCCCCGCGCCCCGCACACACGCTCTGCGGATCTCCACCAAAAGATAGATGTCAAGCAATTACTACTCTCGTATTTATTCCCTGCCCTGTTTTTGATAAAACGCTAATGCATGTGATTATTTTACTATTTAGTCACATATTTTAATGACAGTCTAGTAATTCGGGTGACATTCTGGAATTGATGTCATTAATTAGCAGCTAGAGCATGCTTAGCAACAAATCCTCGCTCTTCTCCTGGGACTCCAGTAGTGGCGATGGAAACACAGCTAGTGTTCTGACGAATGCTAGTCGGAAGGTTTTCGTAGCTTTGGCGTCTTTTACAGACATACTGAGACTTTGGGGGTTGTGGCTCTATTCTTGTCCAGATATAACGATTAAAAACACGGGGAAAAAAGTTTAGGAGAGAGAGAGAGGGAGAAAAAGGAGGGGCGGGAGAGAGAGATGGATGTTGCCTCGGTGACACCTTGCCTTTAGACAGAGAGGAGGAAAAACTGGATGAGCAGAGTTTAGCTGGAGGTCTCGAGTCAGATACCTTTCCTGGGGTTTGAATCAATTCCAGCTTTATCAGTTGTCTGTATCCAGGTATTCTTACCCGTGGGAGCGTCTGATGTGTTTTCCAATAATGAAAAGGAGCACATGGCAAAAACACATTTAAGAGGTGGCCAGTCTCTGGAGTCGCTTCTAATTTCCAATGCAGTTTGTAACAGAAGAGAAAACACATATAAAGGCTAAAAGATGTCTGTGTTCAGTTTCTGGAATGCTCTAGAAGCTCCGCATAACAACATTTGTGACCAGTAAAGTATTATTGAGTCTTAATAACGATTTATAATCAGAGCTGTCAGGTCAGGATTTCATTTGTCATCCACAAGAAAATAACTGCAAATATCCTGCAATTGTACGTTTCAAACAGAGATGGCAGTAGAGAGGCAAAAGTTATGGATCACAGCTTTGTTTAGGTGTGAGGCAAAGAGTTTTCATCAAGTAATTTGCTGTCCATACTGAAACCGAATGTCATGTGAAACAACAAAAGCGCAGCCAATCAGAACGTATTTGAGGCAAGATCGTATTTGTCCATTTCTGTCTGAAGCTATTTAAATAGGCGTGATTATCTCTGTTGTGTATTCTTTTATACTCTAGCTGAAATGCATTCATTAGCATTGCTTAACACCTCATCTTAACTGGCTGTGTTAGGATGAGGTGTTAATGCATGTTAATCAATGCTTAAAGAACAGAAATAAATGCAGCAAGCTGCTGAAATAATATTTTTGTCGTCAGTGAAAGTAGCGCTGCATCAAAGCCATTCAGAACCCCATACTGTATAGTCATGACATAATCGCCCTCTGAAATGTTTTATCTCCCTTCTGTACTCTCTCACTCTCTCACTGTACCATCCTGGCAGATTCACCGGTTGTGAGCTGCTGTAGGCCGCTGTAGGCTGCCGGCTGTCCCATTGTTTTGAAGGACTGTTCTAACTGACCAGGCTTGTAGCTCAGTAATGGAATTAGCCAATCCATATTCCTCTTGTATGTTTATGTGTTTCAAAATCTGCCCTCATTTGATTTTTGTTCTCTCTTTCCCTGCATCCTCTTCTCTTCCAGTATTGTGTAGTTCTTAGTTTCTTCAGGTTTATTCTGTTTTGCACACAGAAACTGTGCTGCATATAGATGGATTTTCCAGAGCTTATCGTGCTACAACTCTAGAGAGTCCTCTGTTTATGTTTAATAACACAATCTGCTGTCTGTTTTCCTCTGTATAAGGCCACCGGCACCATATGACACCATACAGAAGAAAATAAACATGTACAGTACTGTGCATGTACAGTAAAGAACAGTAAAGACACGTCAGATGCTTCACAACTAGTTTGTAACATGTTTACAATCTTGGAGATGCTGAAGTTTCTATAGATTTAGGCTGTCGCTGTTTTTATGTCTCTTCATAATCGGACTCACTGGCATCGAGATCAGATCTGTGCCAGATTTCCTGGCACACCGAGGCAAAAGATATAAACAGCTTCACATTTTTTTTGTTTTGCACACAGTACTGTATATTTACTGCATTAGACATAAATTAAAACAAGATCTAGCTCTCTAGTATCCGCCAGCTTGTCTCAGTTGGAGGAAAAAATGTTCTTGCATTGCTCTGGAAATAAGTACTTTCATTATGTTTTCATTATGCAAGCTTTATAGATTCTATACCACATGAGGGGTTGAACGTTATTATAGTCACGTAAACGGGAGAACAACGGGAAGTCAAATCAGATGAGAGTCAATGTGGGCCAAGTGTATGTTTTAGAAATAAGTGTCGAACAGCTGGAAGGAAGGAACAGTGAGATAGCTGAGTGGAGACCACCCACATGATTCTCCAGACAGCAAACACATTACATTAATACAGATTCTCCATTTGCTTTCCTTTTCTACATTTATAACAAGGTTAACCACAAGAGAAACACACACACTAGATATAATGATTCAACCTCCCACTCCTTTCTCTATATGGAATGTTTATTTCAGTTTGCTGATAACAGTAGGAATTAACTCAACTCCCTGTAAATGAGAATGTGTCTCTCCTCTTGTGAGCGCAAACAGGCTATAAAAACAACACTGTCTGTATTCCCACCGAACCTCATACAGTTCTCTGAGCCGAGCTGCTCGCGTTATTTGCCCAAATCCCAATTTGTTAAATCCTAAGCCCTGCCTTGTAGAAACAATGAGGTCTCTAATGACACAGTATGTAGATGAATTTCTCATGACAGAGTCGAAGTAGAATTGGTGTGCATTCAACGCCCTCTCTCTTTTCTCTGTCACAT
>JAZGTI010006956.1:0-22473 GCA_036877585.1 Botia kubotai | reverse complement strand
TTTTTAACAGGGATCACTATGTAAAGCTGCTGACGGTTTGAAAGTTATTGTCTTAAAGTATAACTTATGAAGAAGTTAAAAGTGAATGTAGTGTTCTGTGGCATTGCTTGTGCCATGCCATGAACTCCGTCCCCACAGCAAACCAAACCAAACCAACCCGAACGGAACCAAACCGTGACTCCAGAACCGTATGAACTTTTTACACCCCTGGTTGATATAATGACTTTAAAGAACCATTTTAAAGGTTTGTAACTGAAATGTTATATTTCCAGAACCATAAATTGTCATTGCTAAAAGTTCTTCAACACGAGGTTCTTTGGTTTGTGGTTGTCATATCAAAAGGATGCAGAGACTGTTGACATCATCATCTTACTTACCTATTAACCCAAAGCACATGTATTACTATCAAGATTTTGAGATGAATATCAATTGCATTTTTCTTCCAAAACGTTTGGTGGTAACTGTGTTTGTCCTTTTAGTGACTGGTAAAGGAGTCCCAACGTCCCAGCAGTGGATTGTGGGTTTGATGTGTGCAGTGGCTTTGCTAACTCTACTTGTCCTCATCGGCTGTTTCGTGCTCAGGAAGAAAGGTGGCAAGTACGCAGGTAAGACGCAAATAGCTTCAAAGGTCACGGCGAGCTCCCACGGCTGTGTGTATTCAAGGGAAACGGGCACCATTTGTCTGAGCTCTCAGTGCACTGTGGTCGTGATGTCTTGACCTTAGCTAGGTGCTTTTGTTTAGCTTTTGTGTTGTGCGGTTTTGTCCTCACCTGCTGGTACTGCCTAAAGCCCATTTCACGCAACCCATTCCTGCAGCGCATTGGCTGTCGTGACACCGTGACTACTACAGCAGGTTTGCGTACACACTGTCTTGCTAACATGCTAATGACATTTCTGCTGCGAGAATCGCGATTTCTGTGTTGATAGTAAATATTTCTTCTAATAATAGATAATCTTTTAGAAAGGAAAATTAATTTACATGGAACAGAATAGTTGTTATACAGTACAGTGTGACTGCTGTAACCTGTTAACATGGGTGCTAAAATTAATACCCATGCTACAGATGCAAGATGTGTGAAACAGACCTGGGGCTCTTCCTCAGCTCCTCTGTGAAATGTAGGATGTAGATATATATACACACACGCATGTACATACACACTGTAGCAGAGACGTCTAGGTACTGTAAAAATGAACATAAAATTGAGTCCAAATGTCTGAGACCACTAGTGGAAATGGTTTAATCATGCATTTTTATAATTTATTATTAATTCTTAAATTCTGCAAATTATATTATTATTGTAGCAATTTGAATGAAAAGTTCAATTTAAAAATGAAGATAGATTGCAGGATTTCTGAGTATTTGGCACTGAATGTCCCCCATTTGTTTGATAGCAGCAGGCACCAGAGCTAGCATGCACAAATTTGTGCAAAACCTAGTGATCCATGTTATCCCAGTAAGATCTGAGAATGTTCCAAAGGGAAATCTTTACATTTACATTGTTACATCTGACCTTTTGTTCAGAGTTCACATAGCCAGTGTTTCAGATTTGGTTACACTTGATTGGCGATTTAGGATGTACTCACACTTGACACTCTGAACCACGCTTGAGTGTGTTTGTCCCACAAAGTCTGCTTCGTTTGACCAATGTGATCGCTCTGTACCGTGCCCAGCTGTGGTTCATTTAACTGTGCTCTGGCCCGCCTAAAGAGGGGCTTGAGCACGGTTTGCAAGTAGTGTTTGTAAGTAGCCAGAGCACGGAACAGCTAGTCATCATCACAACAACAAACACCTTCTGTTACTACTTGGATGGTACATTTTTCAGTTAATGTAATTAATTCAAGTATATTTAAATTTATAAGGGATCTGATTGATAAACAGGAATTGTAGTTTGTGAGTAAAGCTGCAAATTGCTTTATCAAGTCAGCTATCTTCAGCTATCTTCATAATAATCTTATGATATGTGCTGTACAATCAAGTGAAAATCGCTACACGGCATAAATGATAAATTATCTATTAGGTAGTATACCAAAACAACAGTAGTGTTCCTGCAGCTCAGTTGGTAGAGCGTTGCGCTAGCAACGCAAAGGTTGTGGGTTCGATTCCCCGGGAAAACATGCACTGACAAAATGTATAACTTGAATGAACTGTAAGTCGCTTTGGATAAAAGCGTCCACTAAATACATAAATGTAAAACAAAAAGTTGCATCATTTAATTACATAAGTGTGCTCTGGTTCGGAAATGTGCAAGTGTGAGTGCGGGCCAGTTGGGAAGTGAGGACAATTGCACTCTGGCACGGTACAAGACAACTGTGCCTAATGTGAGTACACCCTAAAAATGTACTTTTCATTGTATGTCATATATATACATTTTAAAATGCCTAATATATATATATTCAGCATTATTATGCACTGTTATAGATTCCCCATCCGTGTTTTCAAGTTCCAGATCTTTTTTTAAATAAAAAACAATTAATAAAAGAATGGATAACAAAAACAACTTGTATTTCTGTTTAGCAATTCATTAAGTAAATTAATCATAGAAATGTGGTTTTTGTCATTTTGTAAACACATTTAGAATGTGCATTTTAAAGGTTACAACAATAAATATTTGGAAGGCATTTACTGTATGTTGGCTCATATTAAAAGTACAATTCTGGTAGAAACTGCAAAAAGCAAAAGTAATGAAGTCATATAATGTGCCTACCCCACCTTTGTTTCAAATGACTTAAATCTAGAGAAGATGCTCAAAGTCCACATTATTATATTTTCCTCAATCTTTGCTCCCCTGCTGGTGAACTTTGTAAATCTTGATGCAAGTCTTAATTTTTAAACAGCTATGAAATGAACAGAAGATACCCGAGTCATTCTTCAACAAGTTTAAAATGCAGTAGCTCAGTGTTTTTGTCATAGTTGTATGTTTATGTCATTACACTCTAATTTTCATTAACCTCTGAGACTCACTTATTATCTAGTTTGTCTATTCTATGCCAACTTTAAATCAATATAAAATGGTTGTAGTGGATTTTCGAACAGATTGTTATGTCCTCAAAGGACACATGCATAATCACGACAGATTCTTTTATGCATAACAATTTAAAAGACCTTATGGCCCTGCTAAAAAAGTGGAACAGAGTCAAATGCATGGCAAGAAAGTATTAAATACACACTGTGGCTGTTAGCAATGTCAGGCTAAAAAGAATAAATGCTTTTCTTCAAGCCACTCACCAGTTTGTCCTGTGTCAAGCTGTTTTTCTTTATCCAGATTCGGTATTCAAAGTGTTTTGTAAGAGGCAGACAGTGCCCTTGATTTGCATCTACTGAGAAAAATAGAAAATATTTCCCTAAATTCTTCTCGTCTTGACTGCACAGATCTAGTGTCTTAGTGATATATTGAATGCTTATTTAGCATTGGCTAAAAAACGCATCCAGGTGAAAATAAATATTATTTCTTATGAATAAAATTTTCTGTTTCATATGATATCAAAGTAGTGTAGATTTCAATCGTTTTACACTTTAAATGCCAGTGTGAAAATCTGTTGAACAAAACACTCGGTTTGAATCATACATCTTATTTGAAGAATCTCTTTGGAATTTTTTCATTGCAGTGAAGGAAAAGGAGGAAAATTCTGCTGATCTGGAATCTCGTGACATGAAAGAAGATGCTCCATGTGACTACAGGTGAGAGAGACTCAGCTCTAGTTCAGTTGTAGATCTTGACACAAGCTCTTTACCTCATTGAGTTTTCATGCCATCATCTCTCGATGCCTTTTTCTCCTGCCAACAAATGTTATTTTCATGGCACTTGGAACCACATGGAAAGTATTGCTCTGTGTGCTTTACTTGCTATGTGCAGACTAGTGTACACACAGCTAGTTCACAGTCAGATCCACAGTGTAGTGGTTTATGGTGGAAGTTGGTAATACGTATTACTTTTGTAATATTTAGCATTCCCCTCTCAATAAGATTTGTTACTGCTGAAACATCAATTCAGCTTAGCCTTGACCCTACACAGTGACCTAACCAAATGCAATATGCTTCCTAGATTCCAGTGAAAATTCTGTCATATGACATAATATCAGCTAATCAGAACATATTTGCTGTTTAGTGTACAACGCAGTTTTGTGCACCATGTTGTTGTAACATATTGGACCTGGTTAGTGTACACTGTAACCCAAAAATCAGAGGCTGATTTACAGGAATGTTGATCCAGGAGCAATTTTTAATATGCTGTAGAGCTTGCAGAGCAGAAGCTAGTACACTGTGGTGCACTTGTGTACTATTATTACATTTTGCTCTCTCCATAAGGCACTACGTCGAACAGTGACATCAGAAGGCACAGCTGGCACTATTGTTTGGTAGTTTAAGCCCTTTCTCTTTTAAAAAACAAATCTTTCAGTGTATTTAGAGAGCTTCTTCATTTAGAGAGACTCGTCACACAGTGCTGATCTCAACGAGACCTGATTCATCTCATTTTTAGAGCGCATTAAAAACCTGGAAGGAAAACAGGCCAGAGAAGGGGGCGTGTGCCGTTAACTTCCATACTTGCATACTGAGCAGCTCGGATGTGTAAATGTGTTTCCATCTCATTACATTCACACACAGAAATCCCTGTTTTATTCCTCCCTCAGGAAAGAAATGCAGTTTCAGCAGAGGCTCGGCGTCTGATCTGTACTCTACCCTTGTTTAGGGAGTTACAGCAGCAGACACGCTCAAACATCTGCTAACAGAGGAAACCAGATAGGGGAGTGTGTCCCAAAACAGCTTCGATATATGACAGCAGCCCCAGAGGCTTTCAGAACTGCATTATCTGGCCCACACAAGGAGGCTACTGATTTATTATGCTTTTGGGAATAGAAAAGCTGCTTCATCATTTTGCACCATTGATATAATTTATGTGATATATTGAAATATAATAGAGCGCATTGAATTCTGGGATAGTAAAGATATATGGCTACATGTCACAGTCAATGTTTGCGAGTGTAATTTACTAACAGGTGTGACTTTCGATTTGTTCGGTGGATCAGATAATGCTTGTGAGGACAGGAAACCATAGTCAAACTTGTGAGTAAAGCCCGTAACCATAGCGATAGATAATGACTATGTATATCAAGCCTTTGTATTGTGTTTTGGTTAATTTAGTTAATGTATTGTACACTTCTGCTCAAACAGCTTTTTCCTCATGCTCTGACTAGACAACACCCTTGTTTTCTGCCATTTCTTGAAACCTGAGGGAGGTTTAGTAGGGATTAATAGTAAAGAACGACTCACAAAGCTTGTGCTTGTATCATATTAGTTATCGACTTCGGTTTCATTCACACAGCAAATATTAACCAAACCTGACTGATATTAACTGAACCTGATGCGACTACTGAAAATGTAGGTAGTTACATGGGTTATAGACTGCTGTTGTCCTCTCTTTAAAAACAACAAATTTCACATTCCCTTTAACCAGCGTGCATTAACCAATCTGGTTTCAAAGCAACTCTCATTGTTCCTAAAAAATGCGCAATGCAGCCCTCATCATGAAATGTTGCCTCTGGTCAGCAGCACTATTATTTCTAAAATTAACGGAGGACAAACGTCAGCTTATCCTAATAAATTTTCTGTCTGCTTTTATTTTCACGGCCTCCGAGACATTGCAGTGTCTCATAGTAATTGGGAGCTTATGACTTGACCCCCTGTCTGCAGGAGGCACTAGTTTGCTGGCAGTGTGCCTGCACTCAAATTGGCAGCTAATTCTGGTTTGTCCCATCATTCCTTAGAGACTAAAGTAACCTGACAGACTGTTTGTCTACAGACACACATGGCGCCTCTCAAGCCAGTCCTCTCATTGGCTAGCGAGACCAGCGCTCTGCAATTTTCCCTCTCTGTTCTTCTGAGAGTATTTTGCAATTGCCATCAGCACTTGAAGCCTTTGCGATTAGTAATTAGCAGAAAGCAGTGATTGCATCCTCCTCCGCCACCCCTCCCTATTTGTGCTGTCTGGCGAGCCTCTGCTAGTCTGATCTCTGTCAGTCTAAGCTGAATTTAACTCATTTTACTTGCTGTTTGACAGTGATGAGAAACCTCTGAAGAGCAGCCAGCAATTGTTGGGAGGCATTGAAGAGGATGATAGCAGTGAAGACAGCGCTGTAATATCAGAGGATGACGACTGCGAGTTCAACGAAGACGGGTCGTTCATCGGCGAATATGCGGGTTATAGGCGCAGGGTGTCGATGGAAGCGAATGGATACCCCTCCGTCACTTCCTAAGATGCTGGTTACATTTTATGGACTTTAAAACAAATTGACAGGGAAAATGAAATGTTTGTCTGTGTGTAAAATGCGTGTCTGTGTGTTTTTTACGAGTTTGTTTTTTCTAAGTTCTTTACAGTGTTAATATGAAGGGAAAAGGTTCAAATACATGATTTGCCTAAAATGAAAGTTCTGTTATTATTTACTCACCCTTATAGACTTTCCTTCCTGCTTGAAGTGCATACGAAGTTTAGCAGGGAAGTTTATGCTGCTGTATGAAAATGAATGGTAACTAGGGGCTGTCCCCATAAATATAGCTCATTTGACTTTTA
Source organism: Botia kubotai (assembly GCA_036877585.1). Classification (NCBI taxonomy): domain Eukaryota; kingdom Metazoa; phylum Chordata; class Actinopteri; order Cypriniformes; family Botiidae; genus Botia; species Botia kubotai. The sequence continues at coordinate 15,907 of JAZGTI010006956.1, read as the reverse complement.
CACTATATTCCAAGTCTTCTGAAGCCAAGTCAATTTTATGTACGTAAAAGACAAGGTTAATTAGTTATTTACCTATTTTTCATCTTTTAAGCTTTCAAATTTTAATTTGCATATATTCAGATAGCATTTATATTTAAGTATGGCACATCAAAATGTGCCGCCCATGGTTCCACATCAATAATGCCATGCATATATGCAGAAAGGAAAATCATATGGTATTTTAACAACGTGATGGTGAGTAAACGATGACAGCATTTTTATATTGGGTAAACTCTTCCAATAAAGATAATATTTGGTTTTATAAAATCTTATCTGCAGGCTTGTCTAACAACAAAACAAACATGCTGCTTTCTGCAACTTAGAATTCATGCAGATTGCAAGGTTGCGGTTGCATTAGGTAACGTTTTCACTTTTTCTGCAGAAGAGAAATAAATTATTCATGGACTGTCACAAAACTGATATCTTGACAGCACAATTTTGGGTTACACGTTTGCTTGTGTGGGTAATCGCGTAACTTCTGCTTGCCTCACAGCAAAATACTGACACAATGAGACAAAACAATTATGCTTGGCCTCCTTTATATATCCTAGAAAACATATTTCTGTTTAACCATGTATTTGATTAAAACTGACATTGCCACTGTTATGGGAGATAAAGCATTTGGCGGAATAGGTCAACATTTAATCAGGCAGCTGACTTAAAAATATAAGATTGCCTTATTAACTTATTGCAACCCTCAAGTATGCTAAAGTCTCCCCAATTCTTCAGTAAGCTTTTTTATTTTTAATTCTGTTTTCCCTTGGATTTGTATCACAAATCCATGGATGTAATAATATATGACAGCCTGGGTCGCAATCCAAGTTGGACAGTAAATTTCCAAAACACACAGCTTGACATCTAATAAAACATATTTATTAATATTGTAAAAATGAAACCCTTCTGCTAATATAAGATGAGAATGTTTTGTACGATTTTTTACTATTTAAAAAGAATATACGAGAGGTAAAGCAGCCTGTTTGTTTTTTAATGCTCTTTTTTACTTCACATAACGTAGGTAAGAGGTTTTGTTCTCTTTGCATTTGTTTTGTGCGTGTACTTCTGCCAGGAAATATTTTTGCTTGTACTAAAAACTCAGGAGATTTTGTTATAGAATATTCTGCGCGAAATATTCTTTCATAAAGTATTACAAGTCATTTTTTAAATCTGAGACTCATGTTTACGTCCTCATTTCCTGTGCTTTTTATTCATGCACAATATTGCTCTGAAATGTTGGCAAGACCCATATTTTGTTACACTAAACCTAAATGATTTTAGTTTTTGCCACATAAACATATAGGACAATAAAACTGCCTGAATAAACAGTTTATTATTATATTTACATTCTATACAATCATCTCTCTTCTTTTTAACAATCCGACACAATAGGAACAAATTTATATTTGTTGCAGATACCTGGTACAGTAATATTAAGCTATTTCCATGGCACTGTAGAGGAGTTAACACTGAACAAATTGAGCCTCAGTAACAGGCTGATACATGCGTTTCTTGAGAGTGCCTTCTGACCAATGACCTTGTGCTCCATGTGTCTCAATACAACAGTGCACCAATTAAAAGACGGACAGTGGTTCTCAGGGCACAACCTCTACAATTGCCAGTGCTTAGGAACATCTTTATGAGCCTCTGCATGTCCCAGAGTACTCGAACGAGTCAAAGAGGGTCACAAGATCAGGATCACCACATATAGTACATGATGTACTGTGTAAAACACAAGAATCAATGGAATTTGACAGAAAATCGACAATTATGTGAATATTACTGTTCTTTGTCTAATATTCATGATCCCAAGTCATTGACTATTATGTACTGTAAAGTATTGTATTCATTATTAAAGCAGTATCACAGGCCCGAATATCATTGCAGCTGTGCACTGGCTGCACAGGCGATTACATCATGCTGTGTTTTATGATAATTGTGTTGTATGACTTTCGTACAACAGTTCAGTGGAAAGCATGTTGAAAATGAAAAACCACGGAGTGAGTTTTAAAACCTTCATGTGTGGAGCTGCATACGGCATGGGTTCAGTGTGTGAGTGAGAGGTGACATTAAATGACTAGAGCGTTATAATATCTAAGATCTAATGGATCTAAGAACTTTCAGTCACATTTTCAGTGTAGGTGACTTCTGGTTGTCATTCAATGCAAAAATTCTTGATATAGTAATCAAGCTGTCATAGTAACCTCTGCTTATACATGACGTTAAGAGGTTTCTTTAAAACAACTTATATGTTGGTGTAGGGGAGGAAGCTGTCAAGAGTAAATTCACCCATCATTTTCTATGGTCATGCTGGAGCGAGTGTTAAGTTACAGCTACGTTTGAAGCTGAAGGTACAGTTCAGCCAAATAATGAAAATTTACTCACCTTCGTGTCATTCCACACCCGTATGCTGTTGTTAGGTGCAATATAAAAGAGGTTTTTGAAGATTTTTCTACATACCGCTTGCCATACAATTGCTATTCAAAATGGCCAGGGGCTGTCAAGCTTCAAAAAGAACAAAAAATAATAAAATGGCACCAAAAGTCCATATGCCTCATGTACTATATTCATGTATAGCATAGTGTATGTGTATATATATATATATAGAGAGAGAGAGAGAGAGTTTGTTTATGTATAGTGTATATAACATGTCTGATCCATGCAATAGAATTGTTTGAGAAACAGATTGAATTCATTACTTTTTGATTGAAAGTTATTATAACTAATATTAATAAAATTAGCCTTTTTCGCATCCAGTGTTTAAAATTTACCTTACACACAAGAACCGATTGCAGTTTTGTTGTTAGTGTTATTTTTAAATCTGGATACAGACTTCAGGATACAGAAATCTAGAGAAAGGCTTTTGCAGAGGCAAGGGTTAATATGAAGTAAAGTAATATGAAGGGTTAATATGTAAGAAGTACTTTTGGTGCTTGATGGCCCCTTGTCAGTAGGAACTGTCATTGTGTTTAACAGAGCTGTGTGAAGATCTTTGTGTGAAGAAACATACGGGTTTGGACCTACACGGTAACAAGGATGAGAAAATAATGACAGAATGTTCATTTTTGGTGAAATATTCCATTTACAAAAAATAACATGGAAGCTTACTACATAAAATGACTAGAACTGTGTAAAGTTGTATTGTATTGTCGCTCACAATATCAGTTATGAGTTTGAGTTCATGCAGATTTGGCAGGTGAATTGCCATTCTTCCATGCAAAGCTCCTCAAGATTAAGTAGGCATTCAAACTATAATCAGATGAATCCATGGCTAAAGCGCTTGAAAATCACCCGATGCTTAGCACTGAAATAAAGGTCATTCTCTGCGATAATCTCTGTATCGTGGTGGATTATTCTTTTATCCTTTCTAAAATTGCTTTCTCTGTAGAGCACTAAAACCCACTAAACAACAACAAAAGATTACCCTGCCTTCAAGCTCTCCCGTCGGCAGACCTTGTCCTTGTCAAATATGTTGAATGAGAAAGTCCTGTCTATGGCTATTAAATTCAATGTCTACATGTAGGTAGAGTCCATAGTGGACCACAGTGAACTTGTTTACCTTGTGTCAGGTAAGCTTGTGTAGATAAGCTCAGTTCCAGGGGTATACAGTGCAGAAACCAGGCGTCTCTTTAATGGCCAATGAAGATTATTTTAATTACCCTAGAACTGCGCACGGTAAGTTATAATAAGCCATTCTGATTGGCTATCGCAGACCAGATGTGTTTTAAACTGTCCAGCAGACAGCATAAACACAGGAGTGTTCGACTTAGAATGGCGCCGGACAAACTGATGGGAGTCTGACAAATGCAATGCATTCTGGTTAGAAAATTTGTCCAACTTTGACTGGTGCAACTGCCACATTACGATTACATGATGATGTGTGTTGCATGTCTATTCTGACAAGTTCAGTTCTGCTTAGTCACACAAATCTGTTTTTGTAGTAGTAAAATATATATTTATAACTCTATTACTATTAACTCTATTAACAAACACTTAAACACTTCTGTGGTGACTGTTGTAGGTTCAATACACTATGGGGAGCAGGAAGTGTCCATCTTGACGGCCGCCCTTTACTTCTCCACTCCTGAAACCGGCTGATATTGGTTGCCGAAACACATCTAATGTAAATCCATTTATCTATCTTTATCACGGCTGGAGTTAAACTCTGCAGGACACTGGACCTCAAGAACAAGGTTCCTTATCTCTGGCATAGAACATCAACAGTGACTCACTGCTGGGTGAATGTCTCATAGGAGCATCAGGTACAGGAGGTTATTTTCCTCACACATAAAGCTTGAGGTAAAGTGCTTTCGGAAGTACCTCGGCATGTGATCCAAAAGTAATGCAGAGTGACCCTCTCTTGGGTCAACATAATCATTGTTTCACTCATCTCACATAAACATGGACCCTAACCCTGAACCTAACCCTATTATGCTTCGGTGCTGCTGTAAAGACTGAAATCGGCTTGTAAATAAACACACCAGGGTTCTTTTTAGATGAGGTTTCATTTAGCTATTATTCTAGAGAGCGGTGATTTCACCACTGAGCGTACAGGCAGGTGGAGGACGTGTAAAATAAAGCTTTCATAAATAATGAACGCATAGTTCACAGGGAGGTAAAATATGACAGGTGGGGAAGATTACATGAGTCCTCTGTTGCTTTGGTAATAGTGGGGCAGTTGTAAGGAAACGTTCCTCAACCACAGCTGTCGGGTTGACTTTTCAGTGAGGAAAACGCATGTCTGGAATGCTACATGTGCTTGGTACTTATTGAATACAGTGCAGTATACACTATTATAACTAGATTATGAAACAGTATGTGTTAGTGTACAATAAGTGTTGTCACATGACCACACTGTTTGTCACAATCACGTTGCAAGTTTAAATTAGGGACTAGCATCCATTTATCGCATCCCATGTATTGCATTGTGGGTAACAAAAATCCATGCGGTATTCTCTGTATGCTACACAATATGTTATTTGTGCAGCACTAAAGCAGCAGGTCATCCAGGTATTCTATGCATATAGAAGTTACTGCATACTGCACAGTAGTTCAGTACATACTCCATACCTCAGGGCAATAGCCAAAGAAGTCTGCAAGTGTTATTTAAGACACCATGGTACATTCCTGAAGATCTAGAGAGAAGCTCATATTTATGCTAAAACATATTTCATGCGTTGTTCCCTTAGCATCATAATTCTTGTTAGAAAATAAAAGATATGAAAATATTTCATTCACAGCCAGTGGCTGCGCATGTTATGGTGCAATATATTGTTTTATAGTGAAAAATCAATGATGAAGACAGTTGGAGACAGTGGTGACAGAAATTATGACAGACGAAAGAAAAGAGAGCGAGAGGAACTCTACAGCTGTGTTTCAAAACCTGCTATTGCCTACAAATGCAGTACTGTAGTGTACTGTAGATTGGGTCCTACTCTAACTGAAACGAAACATTATTATTGACTAGTTTATTGCTACATAGCAAGCATCATACAACCAGCGATCCGACAAACCGTGTACAAGATTAAATTGTATTCAATAACGTTTGCTATTATTAGCATGTTGCTAAACTAATGATGTAATACTCAAATAAACATAGCAATACGTAGCATGCACACATACAGTATTGGGTCAAAAAACAAGGCACAATTTACATATTTCAGAGGCATAAGAAACATACAAATGGCAAGTTAGCTATTCATAGTTATGTCATGTTGAGATTGGAAGTATTTCACCATTAGCAAAAATAATTACACACTTTGGCTTTAAGGGATGTTGGACCTTATGCTAGTCCTGTTCTCACATTAGAGCGAGACTTGATTTGTTTCACTAGAAAGGCAATTATGCAAAGACGCCTGTAAGAAGTCCATTACTTGTGGTACAACGCTTCAGATAGTGACTGCCTGATCGCACATGTCAGCAAGCCAATCAGAACGAACACTGTGACATCAGCAGGAAGGTGAAAACCCTCAGCCATGAAAGAAATAATGAGAGACAAACAGCGTTAATAAGCTTACATTGCATGACTGGCTAATAGAGTGAGAACCTTCGCTGCAACTGTGTTTATCGCTCATTCAGACTCATGAGCCACTGCACAGTACAGACAAGCACACATTGTGAATCTATGGGCCTGCGGACACCTTTAACAGGACAAACGTATTTAAATTTGTAACGCAGTATGAAAAAGTTTGTTAAAATTTTTAAAGATACAATAATTGTTTTTTTCACTTTATTTAAAGTAACTTTTTATACCTGTTTTAAGGGGAGCTGTCATTCAGTACTGTAAGCTGGAGGTTTCATGGTGAGCATACAATAAATTTTGAACTTGGTGTACAGGGAGGTAAACAAACATGTGATTGTTTTATTAAGTATTTATGCGTTGCTTGCAAAAATGTTATTCCATCAGAATACACAGCAACTTTTTTAATGTTCGTCAATAGAGAATGTTACGACATCCACCAACAGTGGCTAACTGGATCCTGTTAGCCAGCCAAAATATGATCCCTTGGTTGAAAACAGCAATGCATTTGGAAAGCACATAAAAGAAACTTTTATAGTTTGTAGCTTATTCTCAAACAACAGCAGGCTGAAAACTGAAAAAATGAAGTAAATGAAAGTTGTCAGAACTCTTTCCACTAATTAAAAGTACTCAACGAAGCAAATCTCCCATTTTAATGCGGTCACTCTTAACAGGACCTAATGAGATCTGACGAAGAGTCGTTACAAAGAAAACAGTTTAACAGTTAACTTCAAAGTGCTTTTGACGCTAATGAGAAAAGAAAATGCTATGATAGGAGAATTTTTGAGTTTACTGATTTACTTACTTTGCTGGCAGATACTGTAACACCATTCATTAAAAATGTACAGACATCCATAAACAAGATTATTTACATATTTCAGTCCAGTATTTGATCTTTGTATATGATGTACATTTTTGTACATTTTATTTGATGTGGCTATAAATGTTAATGGGTGAAAAACCAGAAAACAACTAAATTGCTCGATCGAATGGACGAATAAATAATTCTGATGTAATTTAAAAATTGTAATGTGAGCTTCTAATGCATTTAAAACACTGACGGTATTAATTTTACGTGTTTATACTCAGTGTTTACTTTTTATGAGCATATATTGCTTTCAAAAAGTACTTCCTTCAGTTTTTCAGGGGTTTAGTTTCTAGGCTCTGACTTGCAACCTTTGGGTTCAAAACCGTTATGGAAATATTTGTTATACATTGGAGAAATGTCACTGATCTGAGGTGAAGGAAAACAGCAAGGCTGAGATTTAATCAAAAAGATAAATAACAAATTGGCTGGCTGGGCTCAAATCCACTGCACTCCAGAAGTTTTAATGGGATCAGAGACATGGGGATCCACTGCTTGTAATGTTGAGGAAGAACAAAATGTGGTTAATTGCACCACTGTCACCCATTAAAACTCAGTAATGGGGTTCTATAAGTTCATCTCCGCAAAGCTCTCTATGTCAAAAGGCATTTAACTGTTCAACAACACTAAAACAAAGCCTTTATAGTCTAACAATACCACCTATAAATGTCTCTCTCACTGTTCTATATAAAAACTTGCTGGAAATATCTTTACTGTGTAAAACTCATCCATTGGACTTGTCTTTCCTGCTTATGTAACAGACCATTAAATGTGACTCATTCTTTTAAAGTATACATTGTATAACATTAAGTCGACACATATCCCAACTGGGGCTCAGAATAAGGTTATAATTGTGAACCCGGATATCTCATAAGGTTAAAAATTTGTTGCGGTTTTGTTTTGAACTTCTTTATGTAATTAATCCATAAACCAAGTAGCAATTTGTTATTTATTTGATGTTAATTGGATATAAATATTTTGGTTTTGTGTAAGGAACAAATGTTTTTTCCTTCAGTAACTTTTCTATGGTCCATTGCTTTTGCGGTCTGAGTCTTGCGTTTGGTAAAATCCCACATAAGCCAAGATGAAGACGAGGGATCTGACTTTCGGAGAAAATCAAGTCTTATCATTATTAAATGAAGCATGTAGCAAATACCTGCATTTTCAAGGGGCCACTGAATAAAAGCCAATTGATGTATTTCCAGTGGACCTGTTAGCTGCCATCATGTCATACAAATCCTACACTACTACACATAATGTGCCCATTTAATACATTCAAAACCTGGAAATGCTGCATGAACTTAAATGTGTTTTCGAAAATGCTTAGTTATTTAAACTGTTGAAGAGCTCTGTGAGGATTTAAATAATCTATGTTCTGTAGACTTACTCCACTACGGTAAATTGATTGGTTGCCTTGAGCCATGTACTGTATGTAGTAATGAATATTTAATGATCACTCGATGGAGAAACCATAAAAGTCATGGAGTAAAGCTTTCTCTTTTCTAACATGTGTGTTGAACTGTGGCCATCCCCTTTAAACACATGCAAGGAAATGGAATACCATTGTTCTCTGGAATACCTGAATTAAAAAATGACCTTTTTGTAAGATGAATGACTTCAGTGAGTCACTGTGAATCTCTATGAGACTTAAATTATATATGTATGTAATATATGGCATGAGTCATTTTGTTAAGCTTGTCAGGTGCTGGTTTCCAAAGAACAGCTTGGACCCTGGAAATATCTCATTTGTGTTCCACAGAAGCATAACTTCCCTTGTGTTTCGAAAGATATGAGAGTGAGTAGATGACAGAATTTACATTTTTGGGTGAACTATCCCTTTAATATGTCTACTATTATTGTGAATAATTTTTAAACCTTATGTTATAAACAGAAACAACAGAGCAATAATGAAGTTATTAGAGCGCATGCTTAAAACATATTGAGTACCAGCTTGACCCTCTTTAAAATGAACTTCCAAGTGGGTCAAGGTTTGTGGCTGGTCAGGCTTGTGAATCAGACTAGCCTTAGTGTTTACCAGCCAAAGTACTTGTCAACCATCACTACCTTTCTGATGAACATGGAAAATATAACACGTATTACTGGTTAAGGTAGCCATAAAGCCTGGTGGGATTACCAGGTTTACCAAAGCAAATGGTCTTTTCAATTTTATAATTATTTTGAAGCCAGCCTATAAAATTCAAGATATAAATTTCATGAGTATGTGTGTTCACTGGGACTCGAACCCGTGACATTGTGTTGCTATTGCCACGCTCTATCACTTCATTTAATCCTTTAATTAATGTAATGTTTAGTACTTAAGCATATTAGCAGCAAAGAGCTTGTACTGAAACTTCTGTTCAGTCTGTTGGTTTCCATGTTTCTCAAGCCCTGAGGAGACACCAGACACGTGGGTCACAGAAGGGCGATTTGAGGAAGCGTACATTTCTTTCTCTGAATAAAAAGCACACGGTCAGACAATTCTGAGAAGCTTTTAGCAGTGATCAACACAATGCTGCTATTTATTCACAGTGCCATTTGCTGCAGGCTTTTATGTGAGTACATCATACATTTTCATAACTGTCTATAGCGGAACGTCAGTGTGGGAAAGCATTTGTTATCGGATGTAACCACAATTGTCACAATACATGATGCCTTTCACCAGCCAAGGCTGTTGTACTTGAAGTACTATGTCCAATTGTGTGTGTAACGTTTCGGTTGCTACAAACTACGAGACTTGAACATGGGTTCTCAAAGTGGTGCTATTAGAACATTTCAACTAGCTTTATTGTTTAGGTTTATTAGAACTATTCCAGTATTGCTACTATTGATTTTATGAAAGCTTTTTTAGGAAAACTTATTAAAAAGGATTAAATTCTGATTCCTAGAGCAATTTGAACAGAATGGTCATTTGTTTTAAAGCAAATAAGTGGTATTACCATGATTCAAAGTAAAATGTGTTCTTGGGGGTCTTTGGAAAACTGTCTCTTATGTAAGGGGTCCCAGGCCCCAAAAATTGTGAGAACCTCTGCTCTAGAACACCCAAAGCTTTCCAGAATTAGTCAATAAATTGCCTGTTATGGGTGTTTGTTCTAATTTGTGTTGCTTAGGTTGGAGAGAACCCTTGTGTGTAATTAAACAGTCAAATCAGAAGGTATTTGTCATATTTTATACGGCAATCACTGCTGGTCTCACCAAGCGGTTTGATTGTCTGAAATGCGTTCAAGCCGTGCTGTGATTTACAATAACGGTACTTTTTTAACGGTATCATTCTACTGATTACCTGGACCATTGGTTGCCAGGTAACAGAACTGTTCTCAAGAAACTACTTTTTGTGTTGGAAGGGATTTAAGATACTAAATACCTTATATTTGGAATTATTTTATATTTATATTTATGCATTTGGCAGACGCTTTTATCCAAAGTGACTTACATTGCATTATACTATACATTGATTCTGAGTATGTGCAATCCTTGGGATCGAACCCACAACCTTGCCATTGTTAACACCATGTTCTAACCACTGAGCTACAGGAAAGCACCTATTTTACCTATGAATTTATTTTATTTATGTTTCTCCTTACCTCGCAAAACTGTTGGATAAAAACCTGCAATCAATCACAGCTGCAATGTTTTTCCCGATAACACCCTGTCTCATTTCTATTGCTTAAAGCTATTCGAGAAACATGTGATTTGCATCATTAAGGAAAGTGGAGGATTATGTACAGGCTTTGTATGACTGCACTATGTGTAGCAGCCATAGATTCAAAGGCATAGACTCAAGCTTGAAAATTTCCCCAGTTTAATACGTTTGATCTTCGTACCATTTGTAAGACTTTTTATTGCAATATGACGTTATCCAGCTATATAGTGATCTAGTCTTCCACTGAGGCAAATATTAACAATTAATGCAGATTTTACCTGTTCCTAAAGCCGAGTGCAAACTGTACAATTCTGGCCATGATTTGGCTGTCTGAGACACATTTTGACAATTGTAAAATATTCCTGGAATCTTAAACCAAAACCAAACCAAAATTTGACATGTCACCGGCAACCTATTAATTATTGCTGCAATCAGCTTTTTGCTCCGATAATGTTCTGGCAATGTCAGAAATGTCAGGCCCAGTCCTGCAGTGCAGCTTCTCCTGCAACAACGTCAAATTTAAAACCAGTAGGAACACAGATCAAAACTGAGATCATGTTTGTACCGTCTGACAAGCAACAATGGTACAGAACTGTTAAACATTGTGCAGTGTGCGCCCGGCTTTAAGCTGACATCTATACAAATGCAGGGTTAGAAACATTCACTTTTCAGTATTTATTTCTAAACTTTGTTTATTCAAAAATCCTTCACTTTTAGGTACATGAGGATTTGGCGCAGATCAATAAAATAATAATTTATCTTTATGAAATTGGGCAGCCACTTTTATCGAAAGTAATGTATAGTGTCCTTTGATATATTTTTGTCAGTCCATGTGTTCTCTGGGCATCAGATCCATGACATCTGCATCATTTGAGCTAAATAAACACAGATGGTTACATTTTGATTCCATGCACTTCTGATCTTTACGGCTCTTCTTACAGACCTTATTATTAAACTTATTATCAAATCAATACTTGCAATGCATTATGGGATTGACTTTCCGCAATGTGCTGCTGCCTTACAATTTGGCTAAAACAATATCAGGAAACTGTATAAAATATCTTTACTAAGTTAGAAAGCACACCTATGATGCCTTAAAATGTTCCCTCAGTTAGCAGCTCACTAGGATTTTGAACAGAGCACCTGTCTCCATCTGACTAGTTTGGAATTGCATGCTTTGATGAGACAGACTGCAATATAAGTGCAATGTTTACACCGCATGTAGTCAGGACATGTATGTATTATTCAACATCCACTCGGTTATTGCATCAAGACCATTTTCTCAGAAGGTTGTGGAGATGGTGTGTTCACTTAAATCCTGCAGATGATTTCCAATCGGTTACAATTCACGTGTAGACAATAGCTGAGAAGACAGGGTTATCTTTGCGGATGGGACGAAGACCTGTCAAGACTTACTGCATGGGGTTCAAAGTGTAAATGAGGTGCCAAAGTCGCTGACTGCAGCATAAGGAGTCACTCTGTTCTGGGGAGATAGAGCCACAGGAATTAAAAGAGCATCTGTCAGGGGAAATGAGTCCCGAAAGAAAGCTCTTAAAGCTGGCGGATGATTGTAAATATCCCTGCGGATTTATGCCACTCTGGGTATTTTTAACCCAAAGTTTCAAACCTGAAGTGAAAACCTGGACATTGCAGAGATAGTTTAGCTTCAAGCTTTGGACATTAATGTGGCACATTTAGGACAAGACGCCCATAATACTGAACAACCCCAGCTTAAATATCATGCAAAAAAGTGTATGAGACTATACAATACAATATAATACGGTATTATCTTATCTGTATAGCACATTTTAATGCAGTTATTTATATTTAGTAATTTAGTAAAAATTATAATAACAACAATAATGTACTTTCACACAACACGATACAAACATTGTTTAATTCCAAAGTGATCGATAATTACATTGACAATGAAGCAAGAATAGATTTAAAATGTATATATACGCCGTAGGGATCAACAACATGAATATGAAACAGATTTTACGCATTTTACCCAGTCTATATTTCCCTTCACATAAATGTAATTTGTCAGTGTATCATTTTACACAAACAGTGAATCAATTCTATTAAAATGCACAGTTAATCTCTATAAATACATTGTCAATAGAATTCAATTATAGAATTCTAGAATTCAAGCTGTCATATTATCTTAAATATTGTTAATAATAAAGCATCAAAATGCACTGAAAGATTTATAAACAAAAATTATTACGAAGAAGTCAAATGATTAGGAAAATTATTCCTTTACCAAGCTCATCAGTAGTACAGACCTTGTTTGTTGTTATGTTATCAACACCATACATTTTTAGACCTCTTAAAATATGCAATAGTAACATGTGAAATCTAATTAGAAAAGTTAGTAAGTAATGCTGATTTGACATCTTATTTGATAAGTGTTAATCTAATAGTGCTGATATTTGGTACAGAGTTGGGATATTTCGCTGTTTTTATTACTCAGACTGCTTGACTGTGTTTGCAGCGTTCCAGTTGAAGCACAGTTGTGTGGTTTTGCATAAAGCGAAAGCCGTTCCATGTTTCCTGTCACCCCAGGACTGCTCACAGTGGGGTTTCTCTCATCAGTCTGTGAGTGTGTAGCCAGCAGGGAGTGGGATGTGGAAAACCTGGCGCGGAATTGGAGTGGAGTGATTACAGAATGATTTAAGAGAGGAGGAAAAATTGTTGCCACTCTATTCCACTCATTCACACCTTGATTGTGTCTTACTCCAAGGTTGTTTTGGTTTAAGCAAACCGAATGTCTGTGTTTTCTGGGATTACAGCTTAAATTGCAGTGGTACAAGAGTGTAAAATCAGCTGTTCAAAAGACAACAAATCCTTATGAGCTAAATTCTAACTTAGACCCAAGACCAGCCAATACAGCACACATCTGAAATTAGATGACTCAGTTAACCAGACACAGTCTTAAGTAGGGCAGTTAGAGGTCAAGTAAGTTCTGTTATAATGTGAGTGGAAAAGACTCTTAGCAGCTTCTGTTATACAGCACCTAATTATCTGACATGGTCTGTAAGACCCCACTTGGCAAGTGCTGTCATAACTTTTAAACTGGACTTCTAGACTAAATTTCTGAAGTGTTGAACAAACAAAATTAACAAACTACAGACTTCAGAACTCTAAAATTTTAATGATGTGTCCAATTGAATCATATGCAAGGTTAAAACTTAACTTGTTTTTGAGACCGTGGAAGTACTGTGGAATGATGTTCTTCATTTGTTGATGCTCAAGCTTGGATACAAACAATACCAGATTGTTGAGCCAAACTGATTTGTCATAATATGCGATTTCAAATGGTCACACTTGACTCAATATTACTATATTCATGCTGTAATACATTTTACATTTCAAACTCTCCAGGCTTTAGTTATGAAAAAAAAAATAGCTGTGAAAACAATTGTTTGCAACCTTCATCTTTATAGGACCACATGGGTATCTGACTACTTCTTTGTCACTTGGAAATACAGCATTATAAACAACAATCTGGAATCTCTCCCGGTTTCCTACTGTGGATTGTCATCTTTCCCTCTACGCTTCGTTCTCACCAAACATCTTGCCAAAAGTGACAGATCTATATCAGGATACTGCTTATTGGCTGTGGTTCTTTCTTCAGCACCAGTATAGGCCCTGAAATCATCTTTAGATTCATAGATGTTCTTGGTTTGTTGAACATTGTCGAAACATTCAGACACAATCACGGGAACTAAAATCTCATGTAAGTGCTTTAAAATCCTTGATCTCCACCAGGCAGTTTTTTTAACAACCCATCTGTATTAACTCTGTACATTCAGCAGAACTCCGCTGAATTGCTGATGACACCATAGTAACATCCACAATAATAAACATCAGACAGGAAACAGTCAGCAGATCTGACCGCAGGGTGCCAATGTATGGCATAGATGCAGTATTCCTTTGCAATGGCAAACTTGCCTTGAGTTTAAGGACATATGTTTAGCTTTGATCTAAAGAGGGCTTTTCTATACACTGCATTGGATGCGTAAGGGAATGTGATCAATGGGGTGGGGTGGGATGTTTGGCACAATTGGATATCAGTGAAAGTGCAATTTCATTCATGAAATATTTATCAGCAGCATTGAAATAAATGTACAAGTGTTGGATGATTTATACTCTCAAGCAAAATGGTAATACCTGTATGACTGCAGTGGCCCAAAGGAAAGTATCATTTTGGAACACAACAAACCTTTTTCATTGGTTATCCTTAAAATGGTAGGAATTCAAAATAGGTGGCTTATATTAAGGCAAGATTTGAATTTACAATAGCTAGCTGTACATGAGATATATGTGTTTTCCTATTTTATCTCGAATAGATTCAGAGCTTTTTCGCTTTCTTGTTAGTCAAAATGGAAAAATGAGCAAATATTCGATTAACTACAATACATTTCTGTGAAAATGCACAAATACCATTTATGCCTGCATGTGCTTAAGACAGTCCAGGCAGGTGGATGTTGAGATGACCTACTGGAAGTTCTACTGGATGCAAAGACTAAACCAGACAGCGAAATGTCTTTTGTACATGCAATTTGTCTTTCAACAATACAACTTAAAAAATAACTTCAACCCAGTACAGTACCAGTACAATACAGATGCACTCAAGAGGACATTGAAATATGATAAGGCTTGCTTTGTTAAAATTATTTACATGAAACCTAGTAGTGCATCCCCATTAAACATGTTTGTTACAGTCTGAATGGACAAGCTTATTTGAGGAAACCAGCATTATGAGTTACACAGTTAGTCATCATTGCCAAGCATAACACATCTATCAGAATTATTGTCCACATTACAAACAGCGCAGAAACTAGAATTATATGGGGCCGAATGAGTGGACACTTAAGAAGGCAGGAATGTATAGTGCAGGGACGATCAGTATAAATACCATTACTACACATATGCCCTCAAATGCCTTTCCACTTTCATAGCAAGTCAGCTTTGTCGTCCGTCTGGGTTGAGTCACAGCTCCTTAGAGCCACAGTAAATGAGAGCGAAGCCGCACCTAAATACAAATAAGACTGGTGCCCATGGACACAAACGACAGAGCTGTGTTATATGACTCTGAAATGTGCAGCTCAGCACAAATATTGCACACATGCTTGTAATGGCTTCTGAGCTTTAAAATGTTTATAGAAGTACAATTCAAACAGGTTGATTCAGTAAACCATAAGAGTTATTAGGTTGTAAACAAAGACAACAAATCCATGTATACAACCATGAAAACTGTATCACAATGCATAAGTGATATGATGATGTGATATGAGTGTGAATGAATCATGAAGAGCTCTTTAATTTTCCATTATAGTCACAA
>JAZGTI010006955.1:0-22473 GCA_036877585.1 Botia kubotai | reverse complement strand
GATTCCCAAGGAGCACATGTACTGACAAAATGTATAACTTACATGAACTGTAAGTCACTTTGGATAA
The DNA here is from genome assembly GCA_036877585.1 of Botia kubotai. NCBI lineage: Eukaryota > Metazoa > Chordata > Actinopteri > Cypriniformes > Botiidae > Botia > Botia kubotai. Next base: position 22,406 of record JAZGTI010006955.1, on the reverse strand, counting down.
AAGTGTCTGCCAAATGTAAGGCAATTTTCATGTTAGGTTAATAGCAATTAATGTTAACATAATGAATTATGCTATTATGAATTATTTTAGATGTTATCTTTTTCAAAAGGTAACATCTCTCACTACATGATCTGAGTGGATATCATGATCTGAAGAAATATATCATACAAGAACCACGCATAACTAGGAGGATTACAAGCTTACTGTAAATCAAAGTTCACAAGAGACAATAACCATATACACTTTTCACAAAATGAGATTGATTAACTAAAAAAGGAGTGTGAGTGTATTTAACATGCTGAACTTGTGGCATGTAGGAGTTGAACGACCTCTGTGCTAATATACCGGGCAGAGTTCAGGGTGAAAAACAGCCATTGCAACAAGTACCCATTCATTATAAATGCAGAATACTAAAGATTACAACAGTGCTGTTATAAAAGAACATTTATTTTTACTTCTTACATACAAGCATGTCATTCACAAAATATCCACGTTAAAATAAAAGTCACTCTTTCAGTAACGTATTTTAAATGAAAAATAAACTGTAACGCTTCAGGGTTGCACATCAAGTGGATCAAACATGTAATTTTACTTGACACGTGAAGCTCAAGACTTTTATTTTGTGACCAAAAATTGAAAATAATAATACAAGACAACAACAGTTGCTGTACATTTAAATATGGCTTTATGTTTTCTCCTCTATTAATCGGTATAAAAGTTAAGGACTAAATGTGTGGTAAATAAAGATGGTTTCAGGGCCATGCTTGGAGCCAGCCTCAATACGCACCAATAAAACTTTATTATTGATCATTTCAAGGCTGTGTATTTCATTCTGGAAGGCTTTACAAAAGACCAATAAACTATAAAACTGTAAACCAGGGATGGGAAGCCCGGGCTGTGACCCACTTTCCTGCAAAGTTTAGGTGCCAACCCTGATCAAACTCACCCGTCACTAGCTTTCTAGCCATTTTAAAGACCTTGATTAGCTTGCTCAGGTGTGTCCGATTAGGGCTGGAGGTAAACTCTGGATCACAGATCCACAAAAGTGGATCACGAGGGCCGGAGTTGTCCATCCCTTCTCTAAACCGTTCTGTACCACTAGGTGCATTCATCGAAACCACTAAAACCATCTGACACAGACATTATGAACCTGCTGAAATCTCTAGCAGAGATGAATCTAGAACAGGGATTCATGATTCATGTTTTTAGAACGTAAACAGTCACGAATATGTTTAAGAACAAAAGCACCCATTCCAAATCTGGTAATACTTTAAAAATCATCAGCAAGACATTCTAGAAGTGCCATCATGAAATGCCCTCTGATGTTTGCTTGCATGTCCCTCCTGCTTTGTCAGGCAGTTAATTAAGCACATCAGAACACAATGCACATGAGGCATCACTTCCTGCTGCTTTCTGTGTAGCACACGAACACATTAGATTTCCACATCATCTCACTTTACAAGTCACGACGGACGGGCACAATTACTTAACACTGCGTTCCACACTGAACCAAAGGATCATTTACGACAAATAGAAACGCACAAAAAGAACAACATATCGCGTTTACTGCGTTGCCCCATAAACATTAGGAATTTAAGAAATACAGGATGAGCTACCAACATTTACGTATAGAAAAACAATACTTTGAAGACGAAGATTAAATACACAGTCTTGGGATACAATACTCAAGACCACTGACCTCAGGACACTGAATTTATAGTGTCACAAGTGTAGAAGTGGCCCCTGCTGGCCAATTATATAATTGCAGGCGAAACCTACAAAGATATTGGACGTCATAGCACAGTTTCGTTTGGTTTCAAGGTGACACTGGCTACACTTCAAAAGCAGAGAGGTATTACTAACATGTTGTAAACGCTCCTGTAAGCTTCAGAGCTCTGGTATTAAGCCCTTTATCTGGCATACACATCACACCAGAATCATCTAATACAACAAAATATTATTCAGAAAAGCAACATACAAGTGGAGCAGCTCAATAACACACAAGGATCCTTTTCACAAGCGTTTCGTGGGCTTCCTCTTACTGGTCACGTTCTGCTGCACTTTGCGAACGCGCGTTTTTACATTTAAAAAACAACTGAATGGAGATTCAGAAGAAAACGTTTTAAAATTCACCCCGATTTTAAAAGTGCAAATGCCCCATCTCGCAGCGCTCAGCGCTCTCACTCGGTGCTCATCCAGAAAAAGTCACGATCGCGTCCGTTTTCCGCCGCGCCCCACGTAAACAGCGGTCCATACTAGATGTCGGCAGCTGCTTTGAGTTGACTGAGGGCTGGCGAGCAGCACCGATGTATTTCTTGGTAAACATTTGCACGATTCGCATGCATGGTTGAAGAATCTGTGGCCTGAAACAGTTTTCCAAAAAATGGATGCAAACGACAGCGTGCAATTGTCTTCGCTAAACGAGTGATGCTGCTGGAGCCGATTGGACACTTGGGAGACGTGATGTAAAGGACAGCTGTGATTTGAGAGATGGGCAAAGGAAAGAGTTTCAGAGAAGACAGGATAAAAACAGCTGTGTAAGGCATCAGCTTCGATGGCTGTGGTTCTCCTCAACAGTTCTATGTACTGGGAGTCAAAGGCACGAGACCGCTGGGCACCCACCCCTCGTCAGCTTCAGTCCTGGGGAGGAAATGACATCAGCAGGATCACACGCGTTCCAAAGCCAAACAACCAATCAGAGGTTATGGTCAACCGATCTTACCTGGCTATGACTCGCTCTCAATGGAGATCGTAACAGCCTCACTCCCATCTGAAAAAAGCAGAGCGAAGGTTAATTCTCAGACACATTTAACCTCCTCAGTCATGGTCAGTCAGTTTTCTTGAGCCTTTTGAAACGCACCAGACTGAACCGCATCCATTCCTTTGTGGTCTTCATCGCTGTGGTAATCGTTGGCGAGCAGGCGGTTCTGTGATTCGCTAAGAGGGCTCGTCTGCTCTGCGCATCCATCACCTAACCTAAGAGCATGAATAGAAAAGTGACATTACTACTGTTCTCAACTTTCATAGGTTTAAAATCGGTTTTGCACAAACACTGCCCCCTAACGGTGACAGAGAAAATAGCATCTCACCCTTTATCCGACCCCTCAGGCTGTAGACATTCAGCGTGCTGCTCTGAATCAAGAGTCACCAACCGTGCAGGATAAGAAAATCCGTCTCCCTGACTACAACAGACAGATCAGAACTGATTCATACTGATTCACCGCATATAGATTCATTCATTGCTATATGGCTGCTAAGGTGTTCTGGGATAACTCACGTCCACAGCAAAACTAAGTTAGCAAGATAAGTTGTGCCAAAAATATCCTAATACACAGGATTAAAGGTCTGTTTAAATCCCTAACTCTCCAAGCAACAGTGTAACACAAAAACGATCTCCTCAACATTCAAACTCGCCTGGTGAAGACAGGAAGTAGCCAGTACTTTTTCTGGTCTCCAAACACCTGAGAAATGTTCTTGCTGAAGCCCAGGGAAAATCCATTTTTATCAGGGCCGTTTCTGAAGACAGGAGCTCGGAAGGCTTCTGTAAATAAGGAAGCAATCCCAAAGAGGGTTAAAATGCACAAATATACGACAAACCACATGAAACAACTGAAGCTGGCTGCTGTTTTTAAGGTGGACTTGCAGAATCGCAGAATTAGAATGAATTTTTAATTCGGTTTTTAATTCTGCAGAATTGAAGAATTAGAATCAGGAGCTGACTGGAAATCAAACTGAAAATCGCTTTAAACACTCGAATTGCCCAAAACAATTGTGAATTACCAGGTCACCAAAACGAATCCGAACAAGTCAGGGTTGCGCGCAGCAACACGACTCTTGTTGCTATGGTAACTACATGAGCAAGCTCAGCTCAGCTCAAGTTCTCTGCGAGCTTTGCTAGAAATATATATATCCATATATACATGTGGAAATAAAGGTACAGAGGGGCGAGTACGGTCTGGTGCGTTACCGATGGTGGACCTGTTTTTTCCCACAAGCCACAAGTGGTAAGTGAAGAGTGAGAGAATGCTGATGCAGAACATGGCCGCCACGAAAAACAGAAACAGCACGTGGAATTTGGCGTGAGACTCGGGTAGCTCGCTCTGAGAGAGGGGAGAGAGAGAGAGGACAGCTGTGAGACAGGGATCAACAACAACTAAGACATGGACAATTCGAACACAACCTGAGGGGCAAGTTATGGTCACAGTTAAGACAACAAAAACTGTGATTTAACCTACATCCGACAATGTATTAAACACAACACTGTGAGGGTTTACCTTTGGACAATTCTCTGCCGATTTCCTCCGGCAAAGCTTAATGCAAACATAGAGACAGACTGTTAGGCACAGGGAGAGCACAGCAGGAAAGCGGAAGCGCATCACACAGACAGGCACATGCGAGACGGTGCAACAATGTCTTCTAAGGCCCATTTCACACTGCATGCATGAGCATCGACGTAAACGCAATCGCAATAATGCATCTCACAGTGTTTGTTTTGTGTAACAGAGCTGTGGTTCTATGCAGAAAATATGCCGATTTCAAGTTTACTTTATGAATTGTCCATTTAATTTTACGTGATTAATGGTTTTGTTTTATTTTGCTTTATGGATTACTAATAAATTATCTTACAGAGCATTTGATCTTTTGTACTGCAGAGTTCAGAATGTGACGTGCAAGAGAGTACTGTAACTGCATCATTCTGTAGTGTAAATACTGTAACTTGCTAATACCAATAAGCGGAAAATAAATATCTACTGCTGTGTGTGATGTGAAACAGCCCAAAGGCAAACAGCAAAACAGGTGGTTGCCAAAACACAGAGTAAAGAAACTAGGGAATGTAAAAAAACAACATTAATGGAAAGATAAGGGCAGCATTAGGGACAAGTGGAGGTGAGTGGCAGCAGGTGAAGGTGAGTGGCAGCAGGCAGTGGTGAGTGGCAGCAGGCAGTGGTGAAATATCCACCAGTTTACATGATATTGTAGACAAATATGACAAATGTTAGTCATATAATATGGAGGAAATGCAGACAGGAAACCACTGATCTATAATAGATCCTTTCAAAAATATACCACATAATGACCTACTTTATTGCTATACAATACATAGTGGTGAACAGGTTTATGTACAAGAACAGAAGTCAAATGAGAGTAAAGAGAGATCTACTCACTGTCCAGAACTTTATGAAGTATTGGAGGACGGAGGCTGCTATGAATAAGCAGTAAACAAGCGAGTAGGTCAGGAACAAGATGAAGAACTTGTAGTTAGAGAAACCCACACAGTTATTCACCCTGTTGAAAGAGAGAGGGCAGAAGTAAGCCTGATGTTCTCCAAGCAACAAACCAAACCTTAGCGTCAGAAAACCGTATCTCACCCACCATGGACAATGATGGTCCATCTTCAGTACACACCTGGTAACAAAAGTAATAGTGTGAGATTTTCAGCACATCCCTGAATATTGTAGAATATTGTATTTTTTTTTTACTATATATAAAGTGATAAACATGATAATAAATCATGAATTAAAGGCTGTTTACTGGATTATTTTTGCATGCTGAATGCTACGTGGATATTTTTACTGTATATAAAAATAAATCATGAACAACTGAGTAGTTTAAAATGGCAACTGTAACCTTATGGAACAACCCACCAGGGCAAATCCTCGTGTGAAGTGTAAACAAACCAAAATAAATATATAAATATAAACTCACATGTCACATGCAGAACAATGATGACATCGGTCTGGTTTGATCACCTGGCAGCGGTCACAGTAACGGATTGCTAAAAGTAGACAGAGGATAAAATAAAAACGTAATATTTGTTGAGGTGTGGGAATTTGTTTCATTTACAGTGATAGATGAAAGTGGGCAGGCACAAAATCGGCAAAAGATTAAGCTAGCTTAGAATTTGAGGGGCTGAGTTAGTGTCTTACCTCCAGCCCCCGTGCGGGTGTAAAGGGGCAAACTGCTGGCTACTCTCTTTAGGATCTCCTGCTGGGTCTCTGGACGTTGCTCCTTTTCATACTGCTCCTTCTCAGCTTTGGGTAGACAGAACTGAGACACAGAACACACAAACTCATCTCCTCATGTGACCTATCAGTGCAAAAAAGCCGGTCAACATATGACCCACACATATACTTATTCTATAGAACCAAATAAACAAATATTATGCGTACGGATTAATACTGGCTGTATAACCATACCAAAAAAACTTGTAATTTAGGAAGCACATCACCTATGTAACAAGTTGTAACACCTATGTATACAATCTGCACGTACAAAAAAATGCTCAGTTGTACTTTCTGTACCTCTTTGGAAGGATTGGCTGGTCGGGTAAAGATGGTCTTCCAGTAAGACCACACAAACATAATAAATAACAGATGAAACACCACCAGATACATGACTGCAGGGAACAGAGACATTACAGTCATTAAAACAGAGACATTGAGTGCAAAAGTCTGCAGAGAAACCTGCCCAGAAACAGTCCGAATCATAAATCAGTCACACTAAAGGCATTTGTGATTACTAACGCTGTCTGTCTAATCTGGACCGAACAGTCCGCAGTCAGCGCGGACAAAAACGAAATAAAGTTGAGGAGGAATATTTAGGTCAAATAAATCGATCACTCACTTTTTTCGCCAGTGCTGGGAATAGTAACTGAGGAGAAGACAAACAGAAAAAGTGTTCAGCAGACAGGATTCGTGGCGTGGCATGTCTTGAAGCGCAAGTGACAGAAGACTATGTTTCCATGCGCATACATGTCGGCGATAACAGAAGCCTGACAGTCGCCCAAAAGTAAATCATAAGCTTTAACATCATAATTAAAATATTACACATTCAATTTGTATTATTATTTCTCAAGTCTTCAAAAAGCAAAAGAAGAATCAATGTCAGTGGATAAAAACAGCGAAGCCCTTAAAACGTCAAGGAACATTTACAGGGTTTCCTACTATGAATGCAGGGACTAAAAAACATTAAACAATTAAAAGTCACCGTTCCCTTGTTGCAGGTAGCTAAATATAAACACTAATTTACATATTAAACGAGAATCAACACTATACTAAACAAATAAGGCGGTCGGCTTAGTATACAACGTATGTTTTAAAACGACATCCAAACCATAAGACTTGTAATTTTGTTTTCAGTGTAAACAATTAATAAGCTCTTTAGAAGCTCGTGTAAACAGATAATTGATGATCTAGTTCTGTATGTACAGGTATGTACCGGTATGTATATTATTAAAGCGCACTTACATAAACACAGCTCCACCACGTAAGCATAATAAGACCAGCACACCACTAAAGCAATAAATATCACCGGTATCCAAGCCAAAACCCTCTGGCAACATCTCAGTACATGTGTAGGCGCCATCTTTCTTCCTTGACTACAATAGACGGGAAAGGATGAGATGCGTCCATCTGTGCCCCGCCTCCCAGAACAGCTCGGCTCCGCCTCCTTTATTTGGGGTACTAACCTAACCGAGACGCGTCGGCTTATGAATATTAATCGCGTTGAGTGGCTTTCACGCAGCTCGACTTGCTGATTGGCTGAAAAGCAGACGTCGCCAAATAAGTCTACCGTCAATGTAACGAGTCGCTCATGAATATTAATTAGGTCACACATAAATATTAAAAAAACGTTTTGTCATAATTTGGGGCCAGCCTAATCTAAGCAGCCACACAGAGACGATGAGAGTTTTTGACTTGCTTGCACAAGGGTCAAAATTTTAAACAAAACCATTTGGACAGAAGCTTCGTTTGAAACCTGTAATTTCATGTTTTAAACAGAGATGGCAGCTTTAAGAATGTATTGAAATAAAAAGGCGAAACGTGTTGCATGATGGTCGCTGTCTTTTAATAACAAACACCTCTGTCAAGTCAAAAAATACATGTTTACACAAAGTTTGCTTACGTATAGAAACTGTATCACAATGAAAACAAACAAAATGGCGCATACAAATGTAACACTTATACAAGTTGACATCTATTTGGTACAATTTAGCAGAGAACAAATGACAGTTCATTTTAATGTGATGACATTAACAATCACAAAATATGTGGCTGAAAAATTAAAGCATGAACACACAAGTATCTTCATTTGCAAGAGCATCTACATTGAAATCTGTGCAGGACAACACAAGCTGCATTAGACCTTACGCGACTCATCTGACAATAATCAGATCAGCTAAACCTGAATACAATCTTTTGTTGAAACCAGATATCAGCGTAGGATCGTTCAACCAGAGTCGATGGTAAACAAACCACAGCACAGTCACAAGGGTAAAAGGAACAAACAAAAGGAATAAACAAAAGGAACAATCCCAAATATCCCTTTAATGGCATCCAACAGAGGAAAAATATATATATATACAGACACACCTATATATATATATATAAAAATAAAGATCTGAGACACATTGTCTTTACCTCGTGGCATTGCCCCCATACAAACATGCTGTTTTATCTCTTGCCCCTCTTGTTACCCGCAGGGGGCTTTTTAAGCTGCAACATGGGCCCTGCGGTTCCAAAACCAGGAGTCTGTGTGTTGGAGACCCCAAAGGTCAGCCCGGCCGATGCAGTGATGCCTGGATTACTGAAGTTACTGAAGCCTGAGGGGTTAGAAGTTCCAAACCCTGAGAAGGAAAGAACAGTTTTATGCCGTTGGTATAAACATTGTCGCAATTTTTGCTGCTGTACACAAGCATTACGCATTTAAGCCCGATGTGAAAGCCAAGCTAGCTTTACACTGAGGCATTATGGGACAAAAGGGTATTTGAACTAGTTGAGGAAGGGTTAGTAATGGTTAGTGTTGATGCATGAACAGGGGGGAGGAGGATGCTGGGGAACGCACCTGCGCTCAGGCTCCCTCCAGGCGGCTTGCTAGAGGAAAACCCAAACGACAAACCTCCCGTGGCCACGCCCCCAAACCCAGTGCCGCTACCAAAAGCTGCCAAGAGACAGAGGGCGCATTTAGGTGCTGTGACTACGTACTCAAGAGTCAACCTCTCAGTCAGGGTGGGAAATGAGGGGCGGGAATGATGAGTTATATTTATAAATGAGGAAAAGAAAAAAAATGGATTGGGAGAAAGGAAACGTTTCAAATGACTCAACCAATGACAACCCTGCATCATTACTCAACATTAAGAGTCTGTTTTGCCTCATTTCTTCATTTTAAGATTAGAATGATAGAAATAAAGGGACAGGTCACAAACAATACAGTGTTCTGTCGTTATTTACTCACCCACTGATAATTCCAAACCCGTGACTTCCCTTCTGTCCATGGAACACACAAGGAATTAACTACCACAATCCCACAGTGGTCACTATTTACTCGCGTTCAGTAAACAAAAAACATCAGAAACAATTGACGAATAACTTGTGTGTTCCACGCGAGACAGTCATGAGTTTAGAACAAAGCGAGGGTGAGAAAACGACAGAATTTTCATTGTTTGGAGAACGTTCCCTTTAAGAGGGCAGGGGTAGGAGGTGAGAGGAGAGGTATATTACAAGAAGTACCTCCAAGGCTGGATGAGCCCATGCTAGTGCCAATGCCTGAGGAAAAGGGAGCGCCAAAACTGGCCCCCAGGGGTGCCTGCGGTCCTGGGACAGAGAGAGAGAGCAATGGGACTTACTCTCACGCACACTGCGGCTCACAGAGTCTCATATCACATGCATGTTTGATCAAGCATGCTCAAAGGTGTGAGAAACACACAAGCTCTGAAATCATGTTTTAGCCCTTGTTGTCTATTGACTGAAGGAACGACTCCATGTTTGTTTTTAATTGCTAACACACACGAGCTGTCAAGCCTGTATGAAAGCCACATCAGCAGTTTTTACAGTGCTGATCATTATGTTGTTGTATGTGGTCAATAGAGAAACAAATAATGCAATTAAATATAGTTACTATAGAATACAATTTGAATCCCTTTTCTTGACTATATTAATGTGTGTTGTGTTTAGCACTTACCTTGCTATACTAAAATCTTTCGATTTTTTTGTTTTTGTGTGGACTCATTACATCATACACAAGTCATTTATTAAAAGGTATTAAAAGGAATAAAAGTTGTCTATTTTTTAAGATACTGTAACATTTCTGTGGACATGCGGTTACAAAAAGCATAAAATGTGCTCCTGTCTCGTTTCCTTTTAGCTGGTTTGAATTTGATTTTTAATTTGATTGCATTTTTAATTTAGAGATGTGATGCATAAAGAAATCAGCATCTCAAATTTATAATCTTTTCATCCAATTAATTAAAAAAATCTGAATTATCAGTCAAAAAGAAACAAAGACATGGGCTTTTCTTTAAAAAACTGATTTATTGTCAATGTAAAGCAATTCAAATTACATTTAAACATGACAAACAGTTGGACAAACCGATTTCTAGTAGCTAAGGCATTCTAGTAGCTAAACTAAGGCAAGCCAACCTGTGTCAAAAATGCATTTTAAACAATCGTTAACTAAATGTTGAATCAAGATCAAAAGGCACACCATTATATATGCATCATCTGAACAAAAAATTTAAGAATTATAAGTTAAATTTTAAAATTGGGTTACTATTTGTAAACAACCAAAATACTAAGCCCCATATATGTTCCAAGAAATGGAAACGAAAAATCTGAAAGAATCAGACATGTCTATAAACAGACATTCTGTATAAGAGCTTTGTACCAACACACGGAAACCACAACGTTCTAAAAGCGTTTTAAAAACGTGACATGCGGCAACATCATTCGTTTGTATAGTAAATAGATCATGAAAAGCAAAACAAAGTTTGCAGGAAGTAACTGCATGAACATGTGGCTGTTTTTTAATGCATGCATCTAATTCTACGAGATATTTCAGCCATCTCACAAAGAGATGTTTGCTGAAAGAGAAAGGGGAGTTTTGTCATCTTATACAATTACGATCACCACCAGAAATGTTCAGACCTCAAAATGTATGATGGCCATGGCAGATAAACATGGATTCAAGCATCAAAGAGCAGCTTGGAGCCACCAAAATGTCATAAAACTGCATGCACTTGTGAATACTGATTTGGCACAATACTTCACAGTGGACCCTCAAGAGTCCCTCAAAGCAGCATGTGTACTCAAACTAAAGACTTACTTTACTGCAGTGCCAGTTGTAATTGGACTGACTCTTGGAGGAACAACAAGGATGCGAGTGTATGTATATTCTGTGCAACTAAATAAGCCGTGCCGTTGGTTTAGCGCACTACATAGTTACAATTTATTTCATATGCAAAAGCACCCACAGCAGCCCAGACTTTCTTAGGCACAAAGGCACAATCATAATCCACTTGTAAAAATATTGTAGTATTGTAAAATAAAAAATGATACCAGAAAACAACAAAATGCCAGACGAATGAAGAACAGTCAAGTTTTCGATCACGAATTTTGGCTAATAGAGCATCACGTTGAAAAAGCCCTTTTGATGTCATCTTACGTTTACCGCATCACAAATCAACAATATTGGTAACTGATCGGACAAATAATACACAAATATTCCTCTGTGTACACTGGGATTTAAGATGAAAGCGGAATTCTGTGGCAACTGCTGCTATTGGAAGTGGAACTAACACTTTTCCACACCTCCGACCTGCTGTTATCGCCAGCTCATCTCCAAGGAAACCACAAACGCAACCATGGTTACAGACGGATGAAGGATGTCACCAAAGCAAAGAAGCCTTCAATCAAGAATAAACAGACACATGAATTGTCTCATATTCGCTGAGATACATCTAATGAAATATGTTAAACAACCTTAACGAATACAGCCGTACATCAGTAGCTTACACACTTCCTTACATAAATATATAAACATATTTATACGCGTATTACGCAAATCTCGGAGAAATCCAATTAATTTAAATCATTAAAATTCCAAAAGGACAGGAAAGTATATATAGAGTATATAGAGGAATAAAACAGTCAGTCGTTGTCATTTGTTCGTGGTTCTGACCACGTGAGACAGAAGACTTAAAACGCTTCAGAAGAAACAACATGAAGCTTTGGATCATGATCTTACAGAGCAAGATAATCAAAAACTTGTTTGTGTATTTAGGATTTACACGAACTGACAGAAGTGAAACCCATGTTAAAAGCATCGTCGCATTTTAAAATGAGAAATAATGAACATTTTCAACTATCAAAAGAGTAACTTCAGCACACGCATCTAAAGAACTGTTTGCTTACAGTGAGGGACCACCGAACACAGAAGATATGGAAAACTGAACTAGTTCCTGTTCTTATTGTCCTTCAAACAAACTCCCCTTAAGTGTTCAGCATGTTCATCGCTAACAGAATTAGTTTGTTATTTGTCTCCAACCAAGAACATATTGCTTACAACGTCGAATTAGTAAAAAAAGTTTGTTAGCGCTTCAAAAAAATAAAATATTTGACTACTTTGAGTAGTGACCGCTACATTAGTGCTGTTGAAACATCAGAACCAAAGATGAAACCCAAATAAACTCGCTATGTTCAAGCCAATCAAAATAAGACCCGAATCAGGAGACTCCTCCTTCTTCCAAACCCCAACCGACGACAAACAAGCATCCAATGGAAACCATTAACAATCTGAATTCCGCCGTCCCCAAACAGCCTTCTATACTGTCACCAGTTTGCTTTGAGTCAAATGCTAATCTTACGTTCGTTTTTCCTATTTGAGGAAGGAAAACAGCGCAGACACTTGAGAACTGGCAGGACAGTTAGCATCTACTGTACATCCTCAAGACATGCTAGTTTGGCACACTTAGAGATGTTAAAGAACCCTGTTAAGTTTAGAAAGTAAAGGAAACTGATAACAGACATGGCACTGACTGAATTTAAGATTTATTCTTGAAATCTTTCGCTCTATCTGCGTTTCTATTCGTCTCTCTATCAGTCTAGAGGTCAAGAGGTCTAAAACTTGAAGGCGGTCAGACCTGGAGCCGGCTGCTGCTGCTGAGTCAGAGTGGCAGCCATGGCAACGGCCGTTGCGTTGGGAACACTGCCGAAGGGGGCGGGGCCGGTGGTGACGTGCGCCGAGCCCTGCCACTTCTTATTGGCTGCGCGTCTGGACTGGAACACGTCGGTGGAGTCGTCGAGAAAGGCTCGTCTGTAGCTCAGGTACTGATGCTTTAAGGTCTAGAGAGGACAAAAGGAGGTCAGCGTGAGACACTGGAGAATGTAATCTCGAGTAGCCAGACCTTTGACTGATGCTTTTGACATCGTCAAAACTAGCTTGCTATTGCTACTTTCCAAAAACGCCTACCCTGACTTTAAACTGGCCAAGTACCGCCCCCTTAGACAGGAAGAGTCATGTGACTACAACCGATCGAACGATAAATTACAGTTTGTTTTCCTTTCACATGCTATTTGTTGCTGGAAAATCAGAGACGTACAGTATAACACACTCGCATATACAATCAGTCAAACTGTATCTACAGCACACAGTAAACTAGAAGATAAAAACACATTACAATATATTAACTCAACAGTAAACGAGCAGCAAGTGTAATTTCATGTGTTTCACTCCAGATCAGGATGTGATCCGGATGAATCCGAGATGTTCTGGACTCACCTTCACGTTCCCATGAACACCCTGCAGCTGAGCGGCAAGAGCCACAAACGTCTGGTAGAGCTTCTGCATGGCCAGGGACAAATCTACAGGATAAACCACATCATGACATCACAAACATTTCCATTACACGCTTAAATCAAAAGTGCTTTATTGGTTCGACTGGGAGTGGATTATATTGGTTCGACTGGGAGTGAATTATAACCTTGAGGGGTGATGTGGGAGCCACTGCTCTGGGTGGTCAGGTGATTCTCCAGTTCTTCGATCTGCTGACGGTATTGTTGTAACTGCACCTCAAACTGTTCCACCAGAGCTTGGAAATAACTGTAGTGAGAGACAGACGGCTCATTACCGTAAAACAATTAACAGTAAGCAACTTTGTCTGCTCACCGACAGACCAACCCTGTATGACTGTTTTGCTTCTGAGGAACACAAAAGAAGATATTTTGAAGTATTTTATATACTGTATGTTCCACAGAAGAAAATATTAGACAGGTTTGGAATTACATGAGGGTGATTCAATGATGGATTTTTTTGGGGGGGTGAACGTTACCATTAAACTCAGAGCTAAGAACTGAAATGATCTGAAACACATACTCAGAAGGAGCTGTGTTCTCATGCTGGAGTCCAGGAGGGATCTTCTGCGTCCGGAGCGCAATATCTGCATTCTTCAATTCCTGCGTGAAGGAAAAATATCGCAAAACATGCGATAAAACATTAACAATGTTCACCAGAAGGGTTTGGGTATTGAGAGGGTCTGCAGACCTTGTTTTTGTCTAACCTGAGAGGTTTCCATCTTCAGTTTGTCTGTGGAGAGGGAGTTTCTCTGCAGGCCGCTGGCACAGACAGACAGAAGCTGTTTGAGGGTCTTGATGTCCTCCTGCACTTTGAAAATGGCTTTGGAGGACATCCTGCTGATCTCCTCCTGCACCTGCTTCTGTTCCTTGACAAACTTCCTGTGGATACAGCACAGCAAATATTAAAGAAACCGGTCATCAAAAATGACAATGATGAGTCAACCTCATGCTGTTACAAACCAAAGACTTTCATCATTGTACACAAACAGGTAATTTTAGCAGAATATCCTCTTTTTAGAAGACTTAAAATATATAGTTTTTTTGGTACTTCGAGAGACCCAGTCCCTATTTACTTTTATTATGTATAGAAAAGTGCAGCCAAGACAATCTTCAAAAATTCACCTTTTGTGTTCAACAAAACACAGTTTTGAATGACATGAGTGTAAGTAAACAACTTTTAGTACTCTAAGATTCCCTGACTAATTTTACTATTCCAAAAACAAAATCAACCTCAAACTGTATCTTTATCCAGCACCAAAAAAAACCCACAGCACTTACTGGAAATTTTCCACATCTTGACAAATGGGAGCTGGTAGGTTTTCATCTTTAAGAGCTTTACTGTCCCTACAGAGAAAGAACGAAATAAAAATAAGGAAAAAACAACTTATTAAACCATGTTGAGTTTAATGATATTATTTCAATCAGCAGTGGTTTTGAGTTGTTGTTCTTACTCCGGTCTGGTGCTAGATGACTTGTCGTTGTTCTTTTCAGAGGAAGTACTGAAGTCAATACCACCCAGTCCAAGACTGGGTGCAAGGGCGGAGCTTGGGGCAACAGGCGTAGACACTAAACCTCCCAGACTCAAACCCCCTCCCAAAGCAGACTGCCCTAAACCTGCAACACCACAAATCACACTTTAAATACAAAGAACAGCCGTTAGCCTACCACATACTCAGAACTGTGTTGAACAGCTGAACTCAGAACAGCTGACCTGCTAAAGTGGAGTTTGAGAAGAGACTAGAACCAAAGGACAACCCTGAGGCAGGAGCAGAGGACGTGGTGTTGAGGGAGAGACCGGCGGCGCTGGTCTGAGGAGCTGTGGAGGTGAATAGGGATCCCAGAGTCAGGCCTGCACCAGCGGAGGTCGTGGTGGTCAGAGAGAAAGGTGCAGCGGAGGCTGCTGGCTTTCCGAAACCCAGGCCGAACCCGGTGGAGGCCGCAGTCGGGGTTGCAAGACTCCCTAAGAGCAGGAGAAACACACCAAAGAAGTAAATCGTGTTGTTTTCACCCAAAAATACATAGAAAAACAAAAAAAATCTGTTGTTCTTTTAGTGAAAACTGTTTACCTAAAGTAAGGCCAGTAGATGATGTAGCAACTCCTAGAGGCAGTAAATGGATATTAATATTACCATAAATCAATGTTATTTACATTTATGCATTTGGCAGACGCTTTAACATCATTTTATTCTACTTATACATTTGCATGTGCTCCCTGGGAACCGAACCCACGAACTTTGCGTTGCTAGCGCAATGCTCTACCAACTGAGCTACAGAAACACCATTTACAATTTTTATATACAATTATATTTACAGTCATTTACAATTATCGTAAGAAAAACGTCTTGGTATGAAACAAAGTTAGCAAATCCGAATACAAATAAATATGTTTGGCCTTTTATAAGAGCAGTCACGTACCAGAGGCAGGCGTGTTAAATGTGAAGCCAGTTGCTGGTTTCTGTGCAAATAAAGTGGACCCGAAGCCCGGTGTTGAGGTGGTACTGGTAGCGGCCGGTGCGGCGGTCGCTGCGGGAAAACCTCCAAACGCGAATCCACCCGTACCTGCAGCAGGTGTACTGGACAAAAAGATGCGACATTGTACTCTGATGTTTGAACAATAAACTCAAACTTTGTGATTCAGCTAATTTTAGTTCACCGTTTAGAGTTGACGCCACGAATGGTGTGTCACAACTACAAATTTAAACTGAAACTCATCTGAAAGATTCATGAATTTAGACACGATCATACCTGGTCGCCGCTCCAAATGGAAACCCTCCGCCGGTGTTGGTGGTCCCGAAGGTGCTCGCACCAAAGTTAAGGCCGGTGGACATTCTGGACTTCAGTTTCCAAAACGTGCTAATCGGAAGAACCAAGCAGATCCGACCTCGTGGAGGCCCTTAAACACGCTATTTACGACAATAGCATATTCACTGAACAATTAACTAAATTATTAGGTTTCACGAGTTGACAAACACGGTTTATTGATTTTTTTTATCGATGTGTTCTGAGTTTCTAATGGTTGATGCTAATTTTACCCCTTGTTTCCGCGCACAATATCTTGCTCTTCGGTTTTGCAGTAACATTCAAAAACTATTTGATGCGCAATAGTGCCACCCATCGGCTTGGAAATTGCACGCCGTTTGCAAACGTGAAATTACGTTTTTATTGCAATTTTTTACTGTCAACAGCATTTCTGTTATTTACTTGGTTTGGTGCTCCACATTTTTTATCAACGTTTTTAGTTACACCGTAAACTGAACATTTGTATTAAACATATCAGTTATTTACTTGTATGTGTACTTGTATCTTTGGTGGACTTTCTTATAAGACGATAGTTCAATCACAATTAAAAAAATCAAATTAATTGTTACAGTCAAACTGAAAAACACTATAAAACGAAAGCATCCATACACGTCATAAAACTACACGACCCAGAATGCACCGGTCTGTTTTCCACACAGACACGCCCCAAGCAGGAAGTGTAAAGCAGAGCAGCAACAGCTGTTAGCAGCTAGTGGAAGAGATGATGTTTTGAACTTGGCTTCAAACGGAATCGGATTTATTCTGCATGTATTCACCCGATGTGTGAACGCATCTGTTTAGGATATTGTCACCCGTTCCTTGTGCTAAAATAGCGGCATCATGGAGCACATCCGCACACCAAAGGTAGAAACTAAATATGCAAATGCAGGAATTTTGCAAGGTCTGCCATGGTGTGACAGGATCAGTGATGTACAACTGTAATACCTCATGCAAATAAATTATGATCTCTGTGTATTTAAACAAACCAACTGTTAAATATAAAGCGGGCGCAGTTGCTTATCGATGTTTATATTAATGCAATCTGGTCTCGTATGGACGTTGAACTGGTTTTAAGTTTGATTCTGGTGCCAGTTATGTAAACATGGAGGTTTATTTTTGCAATTTACGTTTTAGCAGCTGTGGGCCTTCGAAGCTGATTGTGCGGTTTTATGTTGTCTGATCACAGAGTGATGCAATGAAAATCTGCCATATCTCTCTCAGGTCTTACTGTTTATTTGGCGTAATTTGTCGTGGCATGATTCTAAAGGCCCGTCACTGTAAGGACACACTGACGAGGGACATACTCTCAGATCCCGAAGTCTTATCTAAATGTATCGTTCTCTCCCAGCCGCCTTTATTGTCACTGTAAATTGTAGGTGAGGGATCCCTATGTACATACGTCAAATGCTCATGCTGATGTTTGATATATTTTTATCTATTCAGACCATTAAATTATCTTTGTGTGCGAGAACTTCTGTATTAAGTTTCTATGCACTGCCGCATAGAAGTTAACCTCAACAAGTCACATTTCCTCAAAAAGCCTGTTAAAATATTGTTTGTTTAGTGATGTCTGCTGGTTTTATTGGACACAGGAAGCGTTGCTTAGCTGCAGGCCAGTTGCCGGGAAACACAGTCAGGCCTAATTGAGGAGTGATTTGTGAGTGATTGTCTCTTGATGTCTGAGTTTGGGGAACAGAGACCATAAAGTTACAATGTAATCACATCTACTGTATCTACTGTTAGTCTGATGTTTATCAATTAAGCCATTTAGTTTGTTAGTCTGTCGCCCTGATGGTTCATTCGTTTTGAGAGTTAGTCAATGTATGTATGCGTGCCAAACCCATGAAACAACCCATGGGTTCATGTTGAAAGGAAAATAATAATAAATAAATAAATAATGTGACATGTTTGTCATATAGTAACTATAGGTTACCATAGATATACCACAGATATAGGTAACCTTCTGATTACAAGCCTGACTCACTAACCAGTAGGCCACAACTGCCCCTATATGTTTGAAGACACATTTGGCTCAGTTAGTTTTCCTCAACACATGTATAAAGGGTTTTGTGTTTTAACAGTAATGTAACTGTTATAGAGTATCTTTCCACATTTTAAAGACGGCAGGCCTCGGCCTCGGTCAGATATTGGTATCTTCTCACAATGAAAAGATTGTGTTGTGTTGATTCATTGTTGGCTGTGATTGGTGTTCGCTCCACAGGTAGAACAAGTGAAGCTTCTGGATCGCTATAGCAACAGGTCCACCACGGGAACCCTGCACCTGACAGCCACGCACCTGATCTTTGTGGAGAGTCATTCGGCCAGTGCTAAGGAGATTTGGGTATGAACATCCCCTCAGAACCGTGTTTGCGTCTATATTTGGCACCGAGGTCTTGTGATCAGATCACCTGAAAGGCAAAATAATTTAAAATATCAGGTGTAAACAAGGTGTACATGCAAACTGAATGCAAACTGTATGCACGAGCATGCACAGAAAGAGATAATATAACTGAATGCAAGTACCAATTAAATATTAAAATTATAGCTAAAATATAGATATTATTTACGCTGATGATTGATTAGGGTTGGCAGTTTCGAAGAGGCTAGCAATAGCAACTAAGCTTTAAAGGCAAAGATCCCACCCTACCTTCCAAAGCCACGCCTCCTCCCTAACTATGTATGCAAATACATAGTTTGACAGGGGAACAGAACATTCTTTCATTACATTCGGACCGAATGCAATGATTGGATGAACATTTCATGGTCCTGTGCCTTCCACAGAAGATATCTGAATAGACGTTCAACCAGCAAAACAAAATTGTTTCTGAAAAATAATTGCCTACGCTGCCTTTAAGATAACCTGTTAGCTTACAGGATTATAGTGAATTAGACTATGTGAATGAGGTTACTAGTGTTTTACATTGGCCGTAGACGTTGTTGCTGTGGAAACCTGTTGGCCGAGCTCGCCCCATAAGCCAAGTAAATGGGAGAGTGTAGGGCAGGCCAGGAGACGATATGAATACCAATGACCCACATAGCTGAGGACATCATCTGCCACGTTTAAAGTCCACTGATCTGTCTGTGTGCGTGTGTGAGGTCAACACGCACACGGATCAGGGGACACTGGCTTATACTGGCAAGCATAGTTTATCATTATTATATACTAGTGAAAGTGGTGCTTTCTATAGCGAGAATTGCTTAGAATTATTTCTAATACTCATGTGGTTAGAGTTCTTAAGAACCTCCCACTCCAAGGTATTAAACTTCTGTGTGTAGCTTATCTTGCACAATGACGTGATACCTTGTTAAATAAAGAAATACTATCAAATGATAAAACAGGCAACACCCCTCCAATACAACGTTTTCATAATAAAATCCCATAGACTTACTTTGAAAACGGCCTAGCAACGCCCTAGAAACCATCCAGAACGTCACAGAACTCCATAGCAGCAAGCCAAACTCAGTCTAGGCTAGTCTGGCATCATTGTGATGAGTTTGCTTGGGCATTTTCTTCTGAATGTGTACATTAACCAAAAGCATAATTGGTTGAATAATGAATTCTGTCTATAGATATTTACAGGGGCACTCAGATTTTTGGAACCATTTGATTTTATTTCCATTCATGCGCAGATTACTTTAGGCATCGGACCCAAATTTCAAGAATTTGTTCAGCAAACTTTTGAAAACTATCTACATAACACCCGAAAAAATTCGTCATCTTTACTCTCAAGCCCCATTTACCCAAAATGTCTCTTTGTCGGCACACAGTGGTGCCTTCTGTTCCCTATGCATTACGCATCGTATGCACACTTCAGTAATCAATGACAACAGCCCCTGAGTCACGATGGCAATGCAAATGCCGATATATGCGCATTTTAATTCCTTCCAGTTTCCGACCTTCCAAAAAGTGCTGTGTAGTTAATTGAATATAATAATCACGTGTCTTTTGAATTCCCCTGATCACAGCCTTGAAAATCACACTCGTGCACATTTGAGTAAGCACTTGGTTAGTGTTAAGTAAAGTGTTACACAAGCATGCATGTAAAATGTACATTTACAAAAAGCATAATTCTTCAGAATTATGCACGTTGCATTAGCACGCAAGTGATGTTCTGCAGAGTATATGAATCAGTAATCTTGGAGTGTGCCTGCCTGTGTTTAGATTCTGCATCATCACATCGCCTCCGTGGAGAAGCTGTCCCTCACGACAAGTGGCTGCCCGCTTCTCATTCAGTGTCGTAATTTTCGGGTTGTTCATTTCGTCATTCCGCGAGAACGCGACTGTCACGACATCTACAGTTCTCTGCTCAGGCTGCTGCGACCAGGTGGGTCCTTAAATTCCACAGTTTTCAGCAGAAGTTTCCTGAAAGTCATATAGGAGGCAGTTTGCCATCCTCCATCCTGTGATTGGACGACAGATATCGTGGTCATGTTTTGTTGGCATGAGGTCAGGGACATGTGTGTTGCAGTTCGAAACTCCAGATGGCCATTTGAATGCTTTGACTTTCATTTTGAACTTTCATTGTCATCAAGTTTTTAATTCAGTTTTGTTCCTCAGTGTCTTATGAAGAGCTCTACGCGTTCTCCTACAACCCACAGCAGAACGATCAACAGAGAGAGGAGGGGTGGCAACTCATAGACCTCGGGGCTGAGTTTGAACGAATGGGCGTGCCGTGTGATCAGTGGCAGCTGACGGATGTTAACAGAAACTATAAGGTACGATGGGAAGGTTAAACAAAAATACCAATTCTGCCAACATTTACTCACCCTCATGTCATTCCAAACCTGTGTGACTTTTTTCGCTTCTGAGGAACACAGAAGAAGATATTTTAAAGTACGCTGGTAACCAAACAACAGTGGCACCCACTGACTTCCATTGTATGGACACAAAACCACTGAGACATTTCTCAAAATATCTACTTTTCCACAGAAGGATAAAGTCATGTAGGTTTGGAATGACATGAGGGTGAGTAAATGATGGAAAAAGTTCAATGTTTGGGTGAAATATCCCTTTAATATTGGTAAGTGCTTTATAATGACCAGGTGGGTCTTGTGTATGACAGCACATGTGTGGTTTATACTGTGTTATTGTTATTAAACTGACTGTGAACTCTGTGTTTAGGTGTGTGAGACGTATCCCAGAGATTTATATGTGCCCATTACTGCCAGTAAACCCATCATTGTCGGAAGCTCTAAGTTCAGAAGCAAAGGTCGCTTTCCCGTTCTGACGTATTTCTACCAGGAGAAGAAGGTATGAACCTGTCTGCTTCAGTCAGCCAATGGAGGAATATTTAACTTGGTGTGTTTTGTGTTGCTCCAGGGTCTGTGTTCCTCACCTAAATATGAAAAATCATTATCTAGTCATTAACTACTTGTTTAGGGCTTATGTATGATACATGTACAGAAGTCTCTTCCTGTGATAGTTTATTGTGTTTACACTGTGGTGTGTTAGAAGGAAGCTGTATTTTACTGGCAAACCACACTGGTGTGTCAGCTCCTTCCCTCCAGCCGCTCCATTGGTCTTGCTTACTCAGAAACGTGTGCAGAAATGTGTCTGTTGTACTTCATGGTGGAGTTCTTTGTGTCACGTCCCCACTCAGAGGAAAACGAAGGTTTTCAGAAACAGTCGAGAAGCTAAAGAGAAAAACAAGCTGAGAAATGAAAGAGATTTCATCGTGATTCTTATTTCCTGCGACAGGCGGCAGTGTGCCGGTGCAGTCAGCCTCTCTCTGGCTTCAGTGCTCGTTGTTTAGAAGATGAGCACATGCTTCAGGCCATCAGCAAAGCCAATCACAACAGTCGATGCATCTACGTGATGGACACGCGGCCTAAGGTAGCCAATCATGAGGTTCTTTGGGTTCCTCTGTAGCTACAGTAGAACGATCGGGCTCCCTAAACTCCATTTGGATTTTTCTTTGGTAGCTGAACGCGCTGGCGAATCGTGCGGCGGGGAAAGGGTACGAGAACGAAGACAACTAC
>JAZGTI010006954.1:0-22475 GCA_036877585.1 Botia kubotai | reverse complement strand
ACAGGATGTTACTGATCGCCATGACAACTGCAGTCTGCCTGCTCGGGTCACTAATCCAGCATTAGATGGATCCTACAATGTCACACTGATGTTCCATCACTGCCTTTATTAAACCTTCAGTAAACTCTGAGGTGCATAAGGGGCACTGAGGGGCATCTCAGCGGCTCCGGTCAATTTTTTCAAAGACATTAAATTGTAAATATTACATTTAATACTGTAAAGATTTTTTACCAGCTTAAATGAAAATGATTTCTCTGGCTGCATGCCAAAAACATGTCCATCCAATTCAGTTGGTTTTATGTGCATTTCACATTTTAAACGCACCCATATTTACTTGTTTCCATTCTGCCCTCCTTATATGACGTAAGACCAGGTTTCTCAATTGTGGATCTAGCTGCTGTATTCTTGAAGATGTTTTGAAGAGATTACCAGTACATGTAATCCTTGTAAATTCCACAAACGTCTAAGTTAATGCCGTTGTACACCCCTGGAAACTCTGGTTTCTTTTCAAAGTATATTGTGTATGATGCAATGAGCGTGAATACAACACAGCCCAGGATTGCATGCAATAGGATTCTGCAGTTTGTTATTTGAGACTCTGAAATGAAGTGCACAGTTTAAATCTGTTTGTGCAATCAAACTAATTGTGTGTGTGTGCTTTGTGGGCATATTGCAGGCGATTTACTAAGAATAATTACACTTGCTAATATCTTAAACACACCAATATTTAAAGGAGGATTTTGCGTGTGGTAATACCAAATGTTGTATCACCTGCGGCCCTCACTAATACCAGGAGTTTCATGTATTTCGTGTATCATGTATTTATGTGTTTGTCAACCAGGGGAACAGGGCCTACTAGTGGTTCTCAAGATTACATAAAATGATACAAAATAACAAAACAAGCATTAATATGACCTAAAACAACTAAAAAAAGGGTTTAATATTGTTGTGAACAATTGAGGGGTCTTAAATTCACAAAGGTTTAGATTTACTGATATATGATTTCTGTATGGGTCTATATGTAAAAACAACATCTGATAAGGTTATATGATAAATATATACAGTATATAAAACCCTAATCCTATATATAGCATTACGTCTATCTATGTCTATATCGACGCATGTCTAGACTGCTGTCAATCTAAAGAGGTGCGCTAAAAATGGGTTAGTCTCGTGCGCACCATTTGACTGGAAGATACGGTCTGTCACGTGATCGCATACGTCATCGGGGTAATGGCAGCTTCCATTTCACGCTAACACAAGGAATAGCAGAGTTTCAACAATAGTTTACGTTTCAAGGCGCGCTTCTCTAAGGTAACTAGTTCATTCTTAGAAGTCGGTCATGTGCTGTATGCCCAGAAAATAGGAGTGGATGGTGTTATTGGACGTTGTGACACACTGTTGTTGCTTGCATAACATGCGTGTGTTTTGCTGTCCATCATCACCGTTCACGGACAATATAGTTGTTATTCCTTGATAAAAGACATAAAAATATTTGTATTTTGTTATAATCTCTTAGAAAACCTTGTTTTTAAGCAGATTAATGACACGTTTGTAATAGAAAGCATGACATATGGAATTAACAATGCGTGGGACTGCCACACCTACCACCAGCAAAACAGTTTGTTTAGAAATTATAGGTCTGTTTTTATTATAAATTGAAGTGTATTGACACGTTCTGATGCGTTTATCTGCCGCGGTACTCTCCCTTTAATTAATCGCTCGATAATTGAATGAACACAAAAGCTTGTTTATATTATTGAACAGTGAAACTGGTTCAACCAATCATTTGTCGGTATGGAAATTACAATGACGTGATTGGACGATGTAACAAAAGGTGCCAAACAGCAGCGCGTTGAATTACTGAATGAAAATTTTTAATATTCAGGCTACAATATATAGTCACATTAAAAAAAGTTCCACAAATTCACAAATGATATAAAATACATTTGTTTTCATAAACCCGTAACAAAAGTGTGCAGCGAAACATCATAATTAATATTATTAAAATAGTTACAGCTGTAAATAACTAATTAATAGTTATAATATAGGATGTTCTGGAAAAAGCTTAAAGCTTTAGTGCAGAATACAGAAAACAGAATAATAAAGCTCTTTCATTAACTAGTATCGTAATTTGGTAATAGCTACTAGATAACAGTTACCAGCTAGTAGTGATTATAGCAAAACCAAAACTGTTATAGACCAGGTAATTTAGTCAAGGCAGTAAATCTTTAACTGTGGGCTGTTCTTACTGGCCACCTGAGACACTGTACAAGGTAAAGGTTAACAATCTCATATCTGTAAAACTTTGAGCTCTACAGTACCAGTTAGATCGCAGGTTTAAAGAGAAAATGGCTACAGGTATGAAAATTCTTTCTCAACATTTCTCACCTACATGCACAGCCAGAAGCTTGTAAATCAGTGAATATTATTGTAACTTGTTAAACGTAACTAGATAACCTGTCGACAGACTATATAATACCACCAGAGTACTTGGCAATGGATTACATGTATAATAATCAACCCAAAAATTTAATACTAGAATAATAGTGAGTTAAATTCTAATTCAGAGTTAGAATTAGACGTAGAATGTGTTCTGTTCTGTATTATACATTGGCAGATTTCTGCAGATGGCATTCTTGTAGGAGTATGTATTGTGTGTGTACACCGAGTACACTTGTTTTTTAAGTGTTCCATATACGGATGATGACTAATTGCTGTATGCTGTGTACTGATTACCACTGAAAAGTGTTACTGTACACTGACCTCTCTCAACAGACGCTGCTATGTCCCCAAAGATCACAGTGGAGTTGCTTAGGCAGCTCCGCCAGGCTATGAAGAACAGCAAGTACATCACTGAACCCATCCAAGCTTACATAATACCATCAGGAGATTCACACCAGGTACATCTGAGTACACTAAAACACTAACAGTGTCCTGTGCTTTACAAACACACGTCCTGTGCTTTACACACACACACGTCCTGTGCTTTACAAACACACAGCCTGTGCTTTACAAACACACAGCCTGTGCTTTACAAACACACGGCCTGTGCTTTACAAACACACGGCCTGTGCTTTACAAACACACAGCCTGTGCTTTACACACACACGTCCTGTGCTTTACACACACACAGCCTGTGCTTTACACACACACGCACAAACTGTGCTTTACACACACGCACAAACTGTGCTTTACACACGCACAAACTGTGCTTTACACACGCACAAACTGTGCTTTACACACACACAAACTGTGCTTTACACACACACACACAAACTGTGCTTTACACACACACACAAACACACACACACACACACACACTGTGCTTTACACACACACACACACACACACAAACTGTGCTTTACACACACACAAACTGTGCTTTACACAAACACAAACTGTGTTTAACAGACTTACTTTGGAAACCTCAAAATAGGTTTGAAACCTGGAGTGTTAATTTCTGATGGGTGAATAATGGGCTTCCCCCCAGCCCACACATCTCTCTCTCTCTCTCTCTCTCTCTCTCTGGCTCTCTCTCTCTCTCTGGCTCTCTCTCTCTCTCTCTGGCTCTCTCTCTCTCTCTCTGTGTCTACTTCTCTCTGATTGTGAACTCTCCTGTGATTACATGGGTCTGTGTGACCTCTAAGACACCCTAATAAGTGTTGTCCTCCATTCTGCTCTGTGGGTAAATTAGCAGTAATTAGGGCTGATTGCTGACTGAATTGATCTCACCTTTTCATTTCTGTCCCTCTTTTTCTCATTGACCTGCATCTGTCCGTCCTGCAGAGTGAATACATCGCTCCTTGTGACTGTCGTCGAGAATTTATCTGTGGGTTCAACGGCTCGGCAGGTGTGTATGGAATTTCTTCCAGAGCAAAGGTTTTGTAATGTTTATCCTAAATAAGTTTTGGATACATTTTTCCATTTGATAGAATTTTGGAATTTTAATTTTTGAACAGTTGGAAGGGGAGTTCAAATAAAGTAACACCTCTATAAACTTTGTCACAGTGGAAATTTACCTGCTGTATAGTTGCACAAACTTCATAAATGAATAATCACATAGAGACAATTTACATTTATTACAAGGCAAAGTTTAATTGACTGTCAGCTCAGCATGACTTCTGAAAATTCAATTTCCATGATGTGTGTTTGATCTTTGGTGTGTGTTTGTTATTTCAGGTACTGCTATTGTCACAGAGCAGCATGCTGCTTTATGGACAGATGGACGATACTTCCTGCAGGCCAGCCAGCAGATGGACAAAAACTGGACTCTGATGAAAATGGGTACAGTTAATGTTAACACTATTTTATGACATGCGTTTGTGTGATCATCACATTTGTTATCACATTATTACATTAATGGAAGATGCCCTCTGTACAAGGTGCTGCTTTTTATAGACTGCGCTATTTCAAATAATAAATGTTGATTACTGGACATGGTAATTGGTGGGCATATTGTGCCTTGCGTCTGTTTAGGATTGAAGGAAACACCCTCTCAAGAGGACTGGCTCATCAGCGTTCTTCCCGAGAATTCCAGAGTGGGAGTTGATCCGTGGATCATTGCTGCTGGTCAGGAATTTAATAAAGCTGAATATAATAACAATACACTTTCATTATACAGTGGTATGCAAAAGTTTAGGCACCCCTTGTAGAATCTGAAAATGTGAGTAATTTCAACAAAATAAGAGTTATCATACCAAAGCATGTTATTGAGTGACATATTTTACATAAAATATGTTTACATATACTCCTCAAGACAAAAATATGGCTGAAATTATTAAAATGGCCCTGTGCAAAAGTTTGGGCACCCTTGGTTCTTAATACTGTGTGTGGTTACCTGGATGATCTATGAATGTTTTGTGTGCTGTGATGGTGCCAATCGGGTGCAGCTGTGTTGTGATGTGTGACTGTGGTTGTGTTGCAGACCAGTGGAAGAATATGTCTAAGGCTCTGAGCAGTGCTGGTCACTCTTTGGTCGCCGTGCAGGACAATCTGATCGATGCCATCTGGGAGGAAAGGCCATCCAGGCCCAGCACCAAACTCATCACTCTGGGGCTCAAATACACGGGTCAGAACATGAATGACCGCCATGCAGTTTAGCCTTATTGGGAAGAAAATATCTAAATTCAATCAAACAAACTATTCTATACATTTGTACGTAAATAACAATACTGCATGAATTGGATTTAAACTGTAAATGAAGGGACACTGTATTTTGCATTTGCTGAACCCTTGGTCTTAAATATCTACTAATGAGCCTGTTTATTAATGTACTGCAAATATTTGGCTTGTGAGTAAATCGTTCTTCTGTTCAGGTCTCACTTGGCAGGATAAAGTTTTGGCTTTGAGAGGGAAAATGACAGAAAGGAAGATTTCCTGGTTTGTGGTCACAGCCCTAGATGAGATTGCATGTAGGTCTCAGGATACAGTGTGTGTGTGTGTGTGTGTGTGTGTGTGCGCGCACACGATGTTGGACTGGTCAGATCACGACCTAACCCTTGTTTCCTCTCCACTGTCCTATTAACCCCAGTTAAAGAGCTCTTGTATTAGATTAGCTTGTGTGTTGATGTTGATAATTATTGAAATGATTACATAAGGAACGTGGTGTGTGTGTACTTGGTTTGCTATATTTATAACGGTCAAATTTGGTTTCACAAATATAGCGAAACTTGTATTGGGTAAAACTTGTATATAGAGTAAAACTGACTTGTTTGTTACTTGTAAATGTTACTTGGTTGTTACTTGTAAATGATTTAAATAATAAGTAATAATATTGATAATCTCTCAATCTTTCTCTATACAGGGCTTTTTAACCTGCGTGGTTCAGATATCGAGTACAACCCTGTATTCTTTGGTTACGCTATCATCGGCATGAGCAAAATAAAGTAATACAGTATTTCTGATTCTTTAATGTACTCCCATGTAATGATTGCCTGAGCTCATATCTGGCCTTTGGCTCATGTCTGTAGGCTGTTTGTGGACAGTAGGCGTTTGTCGGACCCTGCGGTTCGACAGCATTTGGAACTGGACAGCCCCAGTAAACTGGAGCTGACCGTGCAGTGTTTTCCATATGAGTCCGTCTACACAGAGCTGCAGGCGGTTTGTGCAGCTCTGGGGCCCAAAGAAAAGATGTGGATTTGTGACAAGGCCAGTTGTGCCCTTACGCAGGTCATACCCAAGGTGAGAATCTATCTGTTTGTCCATCCATCGAGTGATGTTCTTCATGTCCAAAAACAACAACTCCATCTGCTGATGTAACCAAGGCCATGTGGGTGGGGAAAAATAATATTAACCTGTAATATCGTAGTTTGCTTTACACAATCCAATCATATCCCAAATGATAAAATGAAATCCCGCCCTGCATTGTTTCCGGTTGGATGCTCTGTTTCTCGTATACAATTACAGACGTTGTGAATGTCATTTCAAGTGTTGTATTGATCTGCTGTACCCTAAAATTTCACATAAAGTAGATTAAATGTTTTATATTGAAAGCTGTGCGTGTGTAAATGTTTATTGTATATCATCAATGTCCAGGTTCACAGATCAGCAATCCCATACACACCTTTATGTCTGGCGAAAGCCGTCAAGAACCCCACAGAGATCGAGGGCATGAAGATAGCTCATGTAAGTCCACAGGGAATCTACATGTCATTCCAGAGATATTCCAGAGATATTCCAGAGATATTCCAGAGATATTCCAGAAATCACCTGCTCACAATGTTTTTGTCACAGATCAAAGATGCTGTGGCGCTGTGTGAGCTATTCAACTGGCTGGAGAAAGAGGTACCTAAGAAACGTGTTTTTCTGCGGCATGTAACGGAGATGTATTCCATTGTTTTAAAATCAGGAAGTTTCTTGAAGCTTCTCCATTTTGCTAGTAGATCCAGAATGACAGAATACGGAAGTGTTTTGTTTTCCGTATTCTAGATTCCGAAAGGCACAGTGACAGAAATATCAGCGGCAGATAAAGCAGAGGAATTGCGGAGGTATGTGAAACTGCCTGTGTTTCACCCACACAGCAGTTGTTTGTTCATGTTTACTTGTCTCAAATATCACCGTCTATAATATTGATACTGTGGATGCTCTCATGTCTGGTTATAGCACCACCAGCTGGTCAGTATACGTAACTGCTTACTTTTTCCCCATCTAGTCAACAAAAAAACTTTGTTGGACTGAGTTTTCCGACCATCTCTAGTGTGGGACCTAATGCCGCCATAATACACTACAGGTATAATGCCATAGTGATTGATATACGTACATATTTTTTAACATTATATGAATCATATCAGTGATGCTAATGTAAATTTGGACCGTGATATCTATTCAGCTCTCCTGTTTTGACAGGCCTCTCCCAGAAACCAACAGAACTTTGTCTCCTAATGAAGTGTATCTCATTGATTCTGGGGCTCAGTACTTGTAAGCAAACAAACACTGCAGGACGCTTACAATTGAAACGCTCTGCTAATCATATTTAGAATAATACTGTGTTTGTAATATTGTGTTATGTAAACCAGTTTTTGTTGTAGATCTGAGAAATCTGTACATGCATCTTTGGCTTTCATTGTACATAAGATTATACATAAGATTATATAATGTGTAGAAAATCAAATGTAACCTTAGATTTTGTCTTTGATATCTAGAGATGGCACCACAGATGTGACCCGTACGATGCATTTCGGCAATCCGTCAGACTACGAGAAGGTAAATAATATTTGCTTTATCGTGTTTCAAAGAATGTACCAATTTTCCATTTTCGTGAAGATCATAATTTTGTTTAGCTCAAACTCTCATCTTAGAGAGAAAAAAAACAAACAATCCACTTTTGTTTTGTCTGTAAAGCACCACTTTGCAGTCTGAAAAGTATCAGCGTACTTCTAATGCTCATAGTTCTGTCCACACTGTCTGATCTACACAGGAGTGCTTTACATACGTGCTTAAGGGACATATCGCTGTGAGCGCGGCTGTTTTTCCCAACGGAACTAAAGGTGCGCCATTAAAACCAGATTCTTGTGCGGTTTTGGGTCAGTCTATTCAGGTCACAGCTGTAAAATAGGTGATACCCACATACTTGTTGGTATTAGTGTTAAGTTGTTTTTTATATGTAAATGAGTTCAGATCGCCTTGTTATAATTTATTTAGGTGCTGTGCAGAGTAAGGCAAAATAAAGGCTTTTGTTCGAGTGTTTGTTTGTTGGACTCTGCACAGGTCACCTGTTGGATTCGTTTGCGCGCGCGGCTCTCTGGGAGTCTGGATTGGACTATCTTCACGGAACGGGTCACGGCGTCGGGTGTTTCCTTAATGTGCACGAGGGTCCTTGTGGCATCAGCTACAAAACATTCGCAGATGAACCTCTGGAGGCCGGAATGATTGTCAGTGATGGTACGGAAACACACACACTTTTAATTTGATGTGATATGTTCCTCATCTTACTGTGATATTATTATGGTGATATTATTATGGTGATATTATTATGGTGATATTATTGTATGTTGGAGTTTTGCATAGCTGTTCATGATGTTTGGGTATATTTGAATTAACTGCATGTTTTTTTTATTTGTTTTAGAGCCTGGATATTATGAAGATGGATCCTTTGGTATTAGGATAGAAAATGTTGTTCTTGTTGTTCCCTCAAAAACCAAAGTAATTGCTGAATCAAATGACACCATCGGTTCACACTTTTACAATACACATGTAATGTTCTGAGGCAGTTTATTATACTGATATTGTTATATGAGCTGTGTTTCTCACTTAATAATTTGAACCAATATGGCATAAGGTGGGACAGCCTATCATGGCGGCCATGTTGAGATCACATGATCTGCCAGTTACACTTTACTGGTCACTTTCTAACGCTCATAATTATTGTCCCATTGGACACATTCAGATGCAGAATAATAACAAGTAGGTCTGTGAGAAGTCTGTTTCCATAGTGGTGTCTGTAGCCAATGGCATCATATGCATTTGCATAATGTTACACCCACCAACAGGTGTCTGTATAGAGTCCAAGATTATTGTCTGGCAGCCAATGAAACAAGCCAAAATTATTCAGTGCACCTTTAAGACTAAAGTTTGAGGTTTTAACATTGCACTTGCTGGATTTCAGTATAATTACAGGAACAAAGGTAGCTTGACGTTCGAACCCCTCACTCTGGTCCCTATTCAGCTGAAAATGATCAACACAGACCTCCTCACACAGAAAGAGGTAAGAGCAATCTGATAGACACCCAATTCACTGTCAACACTCTCTTCCACATGTCTGTTACAAGTGTTTAAAAAAAATCACA
The DNA here is from genome assembly GCA_036877585.1 of Botia kubotai. NCBI lineage: Eukaryota > Metazoa > Chordata > Actinopteri > Cypriniformes > Botiidae > Botia > Botia kubotai. Next base: position 13,188 of record JAZGTI010006954.1, on the reverse strand, counting down.
ATTATAAATGCTTTAAAACATCGTTTGAATAGATTTCTTGTTTTTACAGTACAAATAAATTGACTTTTGGTAGCTGCTGTCTTATAATAATAGGGCTAAGTTTACTAGCTTACTTAGCCTTACATGAATTTTGAAACCACCATGTGCTTAAACACATATTGATTCATAAAGACTCCAATAAACAGGTCTATGGAAGATTACACAGAGATTAAATTACATAGAGATCCTTTAAATTAAAGGAAAAAATAGCTTTTCTTAAATCAATATTGGTGTTAATCATACATTTTTGTCATACTGCAGCGTGATTGGCTGAATGACTACCACAAGAAATGCCGAGAAACAATTGGGGCGGAGCTAGAGCGGCAGGGCAGGAAGGAGGCTTTGGATTGGCTGATTCGGGAAACTCAGCCAATTGTCTAAAACGGTTCTTGACTGATTTTTTTTACTAAAGCAGTCATCATCTTAGTGATCGCCAGTGATTTTCTTCATCGTTTTCTCAGTTTTGGTCACTATCTGCTTCTTTGTTGGCTATACCTCACTTTCTGCTTCTTTTGTAAAGCGCGCTCTCATCAGCTGTTTTATGATGTAATTAAACTGAGTGGAAAATGATACGCCGAGTTCTGTTTACTTCTGCTCAGCCCCACACATTTAAAGGGATAGTTCACCCAAAAAAGGGTATACGAATATTCATTAGCATGAAGCCATGTAAATATAATGCAAGCGTTGCTATGGAAACTGGCCTACCTCATCAGCCCAGGCCTCTTCCTTTAGCTTTGACAAACTGAGGCTCTTAAAGATACAGTCTGTATCCCAGACAGCCGAAGCACAACAGTGAAAACTTTTGTGCCTTTTCCAAAAGGTCCACTGGGTTTGATTCAGTTGTAACACTGTTATAACACAGAATTTGAGCATAATAAAATTCTGTATAGAAGTGCTTTTAAAGAAGTACAGGGAGAATTTATTAATAATGTTTCAGCAGTGATTTTCTATATTATATAAACAGATATTCGGTGATTTATTGGTCTCTATATAAGATAAACAAATTTAGCAAAAAACTAATACCGCTAAAATTGTACATCTGTTTCTTTGCTTAAAGTATAAAGTACATACTACTAATGTTTCATAATAATGTAAATAAAATCTATATAAATCTTTTCTTTTAATGGAAATCTTACAAGATACAACTGCACAATTTTACATAAAACACCGCGTTATAATTGAAAGTAATTTGTATTAATTACGTTTATTTGACAGTTGTCAGTAGTACTCAGTGCTCATGCAGTGCTAAAGTCAACCACAAGATGTCAGTGTTGACGCTTAATTCAGTCGTGACTGACCGCCCTCTCTGTATATTGTATTGTACTGTTTGTAAAGGGAGTAAGTTTTATAATTTTTCGCTCAGTATTTCAGGTAAACCAACCTCCAAACCAACCGCCCATACACAAAAGTTCAGTACTTAAAAGTACTAATATGGCAAAATCTCTAGGACAAGGTATGCCAAGATGAATTTATAATTATGAACATCTAAGACCAGTATGAGCTTTTTATGTCTGGAATATCTTTAGCTGCACATTACCAATTAAAAGTTTGAACTTTATTGCATATATTTTTCACAATTTAGAACAATAGTTCTAACAAACATCAAAACTATGAAATAACACAAATGTAACTTTGGAAATTATGTTGTGACACACAACATGAGTGAAGAAAACTGAAAGTGAAGAAAAAAAAACTGAAGTTTTTTTGAGTGAAGAAAACTGAAAATAAATTAAACTAGGTTATATTCTAGCATGTTCAATGTAGTCACCCTTTGTCTGAACTTGAATGTTTTCTTGACATTTTATCACACAGTGTCTTGAGAAATCATCCTGAGTAGCTTTTCAGAGAGTTTTGAAAGAGTTCTGCACTATCCTGCACTCTTATTGGCTGCTTCTTCCAAATCATCTATTTTTTAAATGAAATTGTAATTTTTTAATAACAGGAATTAATATGTTGTCAGATTTTTTGGGCAAGAATTTAGGCAAATGGCTTCAGATGGAAAGATTTTTTAAGATAAGAAACATTTCAGTGTTTCCAAATTTTTGACTGGCAGTGTATGTGTGTATTTATGATAATGAGTTTCTCTGAAAAGTTGTGATTTTGTGTCACAATGTTTGATTTTTGCATCACAAGTCATTGATCTCTCTTATGCAAATGATCTGTGAAGCTTCTTACTAAATATTACTGTAAAACATGTCCTACTTATTTCAAAGTGTCGGCTGGATTTGACCATTGTGCTTCTGTTACATAATTGAATGCATTTTATCAGCGCAAACACTGTTTCTGAAGAATGTAATATAATCACGTCTCCATCAATCCACCAACATGTGGAATAAATTACCATCTTGTCTGGTCTCCTGCCCAAACATGGGTCATAAAAGGGGTGCCGGGTTTAATTGTTTGTTTAAATGTTTTCAGGTTGTGCCAGAGTTAATACATTCATGACTGTGTGCCCAGCACAGAGGAATTCTGGGATTGTTGATGTCATTCTGTCCTCCATGAGACTGTTGGAGGGTCTGGTGGGTAATTCTCAGTTATATTGGACTCAGACTCATGGGTCAATAAAAGGTTCAATGCTGATTTATGACAAATGCCAGTTAGAATAACAGATAAAGCTCTTTCTCACCATAAAGCCAATACCACATGCATGCCAAGCGATACTTGTAATCTGTGCCTGAAAATTTCAGCCTTTCACTTGAAAGGATTATTGTTGCTCTGTATTTTTCTAACTACAAAACAGTTGAAATTTTGAGCTTGATTAAAAGCAATGTAATGTAATTTAATACGGATTAAGAAAAACATTTTTCAGTGTTAACCAAATTATTTTTATGATGTCACCCCCTTAAATGTAACATATTTCAAAACATATATATTTAGTGAGTAAATGTGGCATAACAGAATTGAGAAGAAACTGAAGCCAAATTCCTATATTTCGTAGAAAATGCGTAAAACATTTTCGAAAAGATAAAAATGATATATTAAAAATATTATTTTACTTTCAAAATAAATTAAGATTTATAAATCATAGAGATGAGCAGAACTGAGCATGCGCATACAAGGTTTTTAAAAATGTTTATATTATATCTGCAATGTAATACAGAGAAACAAATGATTTATGAATGAATTATTTTTCAGACTGTTCCCACAGCTGAAAACACTCTTACTGAAAACCTGCTATAGAGAACAAATTACATCTAAACAGGAACTGTCAATAAAGATGATTTACTTTCCTTACTCAGCACTATTCTGTTCTCAAGATGCTTCTGTATTTCTGCTCTGTAAAAGTAGTATGTAATATATCAGGGGAAAGTTTTGCATGGTGCATGACCCATTAAACAGACTAATGTGGCGACTTTGTGACCCTGCTCGACCCCTACATGCATACATACAGAAGATAAACATGGGTTATTTATAAATACATGCACATAGACACGCAACCCAGCGCTGACAGAGAAGTCAAAAAGGGTAATGTTGTTTCTAGTTTTACAAAAAACACAAATAGTTAATAATAGAAACCACAACATGATACTCTGCTACAATAACGCTGTACACAAAACTTAAAGGTTAACAGGTCCGGTTTTATTTTGTATTGGAACTCTCTTTCTTCTCTCTGTCGCCCTCTTCTGGTAACGTGTGGGATGTACAGTCCGCTAATGTGTTTCATTGATGTGGGTTGCACTAAATGGTGATCGCAGGTGTTTCAGGTTGCTGTGAGCGCTTTAAAATCTTCAGCTCTAGTGAAGCACGGCTTAAATAGTGAGAGTGGGTTATGTTGAGAGTTAATGCTTGTGAGTATTGTATTGAAGGTGCGGGTGTGATTTATTCAGAGCGTGGGTGGGGAAAAGTTTTATGCTCCATTTAGTTTTCTATTAGGAAGCTAGTTGACGAGTTCTTACCGAGATCAAAGCAGTTTCCCGGGTTTTTGAGTTCTGTGCTTTGAATCCATTCTTTACGTGACATCACTCACCCCAAACCTGAATAATATGACACGTCCCCTTTGCACTATATAAGTCTGTTCTTCTAAGAGAGGTGGGAGTATAAGCAGAAGATTATCTAGGATATTTTGCTGCCATACCCACCACACAGAAACTGTTTTATGATATTACTGCAGTGTGCATTGGGGTCTCATTGTCTGAGGGTCTGTATTTGGTATGGCAGTGTTATTTTGAGGTAGAGAGGTATATGGAGGCTCCTTTAAAACAAATTGAGAGAAGAGTGTGTGGAAAAGATTCAAATTATTTACATTCTTCAAATGATGTACAGTTTGAAAAATGACCTTCACAAGCAAAGGTGTTTTGACCGTTTTAGTTGAATGTGGACTGTTACAATTTAATTAAAAACATGTTTTGCCCATTTGAAATAATTTAGTGTCTCTGAAATGCTGTTAATTGTATAAATTAAGGCCTAAATCAAAGTAATCCAAAAAGATGATTCCAAACTTTCTAAAAGTCATCTTTACTGTTTACTAACTCTTTATTTTAACCGTGTATTTAAACATAAAACATCTCAGGTCTCATAGGTTTTCGCTCATTTTAAAAATGTGTTAATAATACTTTAATAATAAAGTATTACAATGATACATGAAGGTATTGCTATTTGCCCAGAGAAAAGAACATGAATCCATGAATGGACACACAATAAATCCATAACTGTAATCCACAACATTTATATACTTTATTACTTATTATATAACTTAATAAGGGTTATGTATCATATAAGTGTTATCTACAGAATCAAAACATGATTGTTTATTTAAGTATAATGCTGCAGAACACACACACACACAAACACACACACACTCACACACACTCACACACAAACACTCAAACACACACACAAACACACACACACACACACACACACACACACACACACAAACACACACACAGAAGGTCTTAGTCTCAAAGTCTGACATCATCCAGTAAAAATGTAAATCATATTTCTCTTTTTAACAAAGATGCTTTTGTGTTCAGACGCCTCGCCCTCACACTGGACACACAGACGTTGACTTCTTTACGGTTTGTCAGTTAACGTTAACAAACCCAAAACTTTTGACAGTTTTAGATGCAAAGACGTTAGATGAAGCGAAAGGTTTTCATTTTTAACATGTAAACAATTTTTATTATGAATTACTGACTGATGGTCAGTAAAATGGTGCAAAGAAAATTAATCAACAAGCTTAACGAACATTTTTATCGACAAACTGAAATAAATTGTGGAGTATTTTTACATCCATTGCTCCATTAACAGGTTCAGTCAGCAGAGAGAATAATTTAGCTGTCCCTCAAAGGTTTTGTATGTGGCACTTGTCCCATGGCACCTACACAGAATAGTCGCGTATGCTGTTGGCGGTGCACACAGGGCTAAATTGACCTCTATACACATTCCCAGTATGAGATCTGGACCCGTCTCAAAGCCCTGCTGTACCAGAGCAAACCAGCCCGGCTATTTCTGCTCACAGAAGCACATACAGTTTAACTAGTGACCCATGCAATGTGGGAATCAGTGGAGAGTTCATTAAGTAACTGAGCCACCAGCCAAACACAGTCAAAGGAAGCAGCACTCGGTCACTATAAACGGTTCAAACAAAGATTTAGAAGATGTCAAACTACAGGTCTGCAGTTTAAATGCGCAGCGATGCCATTTGCAAATTTAATTAAAGATGATCACTCTAATAATTCTGTCATTTACTATGACTTTTAGCTTTTAGCAGAGATCTATAAATGTGTCTACATTCCAAACTAGCTTTGTGTTACAATGTGACACAAAATATGGAACATCATCCAGGCACCATAAACCAACAAGTCTATAGGTCACATCCTGTCAAATCATGAACTATCCTGAAAAATGAATGACTGACAAATTGACTGACATGAACATGTTTTGTCTCCACCATTTGCTGTCAGTGTGAATGTCCCCTCACAGCAAAAACAGAACATTCTGTTTTGATGTTAGTATTTGTTGGGAACCAAAAAATATCACTCCTGGAACATTTGTTTTTAGGTTTTATTTTCATTTTTTATTAGGTTTATCTCAAAACGTTCTTAAAATGTTCTGAGAAACAAAAACTGTTAGCTGGGTTTATTTATTTATGTGATTATTCTTACTAGCGATTACAAATGATACTTAATTTTATTGGATGCTTGTTTTAAATGTGATTCTATTTTAGAGAATATTGTCACATTCCTTCACTTTAAGGAGTGCCGCGATTTTTGCTAGCGATTGCCGGCAATACAGAGACGTGATGTTAAACTGAACACACGTTATCACGTGTGAAAGAGGAACCCTGCCAAGTTCTGTATACCACCACAAGACGCCTAAAATGTGCTTGTGGGCCTCATGTCTGAACAGTGTGTGTGTGTGTGTGGGTGGTTTGGTTATTTGATTGTTTGTGTGAAGTGTAGTGGACCGACTGCTATCGAAGCATTTGTCATTATGTTCGCTGAGCTGTAGCACGACTTTTACAAAAGAAATGAGACCACCCAAAACAAGAGCATTTACAGCCAATGCTGAAAGAGAAAATGAACGTTCTATATTAGTATATAAATTGTATTTAAATACGTCAGTCTTTATAGAAATAAAACAATAACGAAGATGTGTTATGGATTGTGTAAGTCACAACATATGTGAGTTATAGGGAGTTCTGAAATAACTTGCCTTTGGTGTTTCACTGTCATGTGACAGCAGGAATCTTTAAATAAAGTGTCATATTTGAGGCTCAATTCAGTATCACAGATTAATCCTTGACTGTTCTATCTCTGTTCCGTGCTGTTTTACATGCCCTGGATGGGGGAGCCTGACAGCCCACACAAACACCCGAGTCACGTCGCCCGGGCGATTCATTAGTGACAGGGATTCTTGTCTGAACCTTCTCCTTGTATAAACACAGATTCAATCTGTGAGATAAACTTCAGTGAAATTGAAGGTGGAATAAAGATAGAGGAGAGAATGTTATGATAAGTAGGTTTTTGTATGACCCACAAATGTGTTATTGCTTTTCTAGGTGATCAGACAAATGATTTTCGTCTGGTGAACAGTAAAATGGGTGAAAAATCCCAAATGGGCTCTTTTTGACTTGAACCAGTAAACAACCACTTAGCAACCTCCTAGAGCTCCTTAGCGACCACAGCGGCACATGCTGAATACCATTTAAAACTTAGCAACAATGCAGTGGCAACCATTACACCACCATTGTGTTGTTATCCTAACTAACAATTGTGGGTTGTAAGAATGTTTCCCTAACATTTCAGTTAAGCAACAGAAATGTTGAAAATGGTATTTTGAAATTTTTAGTAATGTTCAAAATGTCTAGTTTTTAGGCGTTGTATTAACATTATTGCTTGGTCATACGGACATTGTTCCAACATTTTGTAATTATGTAACTTTTTGAAAACATTCTACTAACTACTTAAGATGTTTTTGATATATGATATATAACGTTAAAATAATGTTTTACTAACGTTACGGCAATAATTTTGTTTAGAAAAATATTAAAGAACCTTTAGAGAACATTAGACAACGTTCTGAGAACATTTACTGTTAGCTGGGATGGCACTTTTCCACAACTAAACAAGACACTTTTTCAGCAAAAATTTCATCTTCTGTGAGGAGGTGCATAAACCCACAGAAAGAACTGAAGATCTTCCAAACATGCTTCAGAAGTTCACGCATGAATATTTTTTCTCCCCGGCACTTCCTGAACCAAACTCAACATGATCAGACCACAAAACAACTTCCTGCCAAGCAGAAAAACTAATTCACTACACTCACCCAAATAGTCAAACCATTATGCCTTTTCTTGGAATAAAGGTTTCCCTGTGGAGAACAGGTTCCAACCAAATGCTCAAATACTGCCAACTAAGATCTCCAGCAACAGCCAATGCAATCAACATCAGCGGGGTCGTACATTAGAGGAGGTGTGGATTGGATCAAACTTTCCCTTGGAGGAAAAGAACCTGACCGTCTGTCAGCACAACCCCTGAAACACTGCCAGTCCGAAGCAATAATTCAGTCTCACATCCATCTACATGATAAAATGACACGCAGTGATGCGTTATGGGAGTATGCAGACACTACCCATGCTAGAACAGGGAATTTCTCACTGTCTGTCGACTGATAATGGACACTGTCGCCTCAGAATCACGAAAAACTGTTAACACTTTCATGGCTGTATTTTATTGATGGAAGTCAAATGAACAAATTAACATCTCCATGCTAAGAGTGTTCTGGGTGGTGACCAGCAGGGCACTGATATTCTGTTGGTAAGATGTTGGTATGGTTGTTAGTATGTTATGCGGTTGGTTGCTAGATGGTTTCTTGCTACAGTGGTTGGTCTCCATGATATTCTGGCCTATAGATATTTTTTCACCTATTTTATCCACTAAGCAAGAATTGTTATTCTGATTGCTTAGAGAAGTGCAATCACAATGCATAATGTAAATATGCACAAAAGAACCGTAATTGTGATAGGTTTCTTAGCAAGCACCACAAACAATGTACCGCTTTCCGTATACAGAGTGTCAGTTTTAGCTCTCTGACTTTAGGGTTAAACCGGCTCATGTTGTACGGTAATTATAATCAGTGTTTTCGAGAGAAGATGAATGGAGCTGGATCAGGAATTTGAGACCGGTTCAGGATTACTATTAAAGAAAAACGTTGCCAAGTTTTATATATTTATTCAGACTGTCAATAAAGCATTTTAAGAATGAATACTGTATGCGATTGACTGTTTTAGCCCCAAAAATTATAAAAAAACAAACATACTGTCTTCAATAGATTATACATATATGCCCAAAACCAAGTCATGCCAATGCAGCTGTGTATGTAGATCCTGTATTAGTCATGCTTATAAAGGTTCTAAGGGACCCAATGGAGAGCCCGGTGCATGAACCCCATTGAGAATGAACAGTGAAATTAAAATACTATTTCTGGCAGTGCTATATCCATCCATTAAGGTCATTAATCTTTATTTCTGACAGCTAGTTTCTCTCATACTCCTCGGCTTTAGAGAAGAGATTTTATTTCTGCATTTTTCCAACAACTTTTTGCATTGGGGGAACAGCAGCTCAGATCCATCAGGTGGGTCTGGCACTGTTTTCTGGAATCTGGGTCTGTATAATGCGTTGCTGTAAGTCTTCAGGCAAAGCATGTGAAATAGTCCATGACTATACTGTACATGACACTATGCAGCTAATGCGCCTATCAGTAGCCTCGGCACTCCTGAATCGCGTCCAGACATCGGCATGTATGCTGAGGTTGATGCGAAAGAGCCGTTTTGCTACATTACATGTCTGGAGGTATCAGCAGATCTTATGGAATGAAAAGTTAGCTCTGCTTTTGTTGACGCAAGTGTAGTTATGCTACAAAAAAATAAAAAATCGGACAAATGGGAAACGGAAAATTGAAAATGTGTCCAAAAAAGCATATGTCTCTTATCAGGCTTAAGTTACTAATATCAGGCTTAAGTTACTAATATCGGGCTTAAGTTACTGAGGGAGTGAGGCAAGTAAAGAGTGGGAGAACGTCTCTCTATTAACTTTCAGTTTTTATAATAAAAGAATTAAAGTAAACCTGATGTGTTGTGGTCACGAGTGGGTTGCCATGGTGTTGATATACAGTCGCTATGGCATTTTTTGTGATTTTAAGTTCATTGCTAAGGTCCTCTAGGTGGTTGCTATGGTGTTGCTAAGCAGTTACTGAGGTGTTCAGAGTGGTTGGCAAAGTGTTGCTAAGGTATATAAAGGATTGTTAGGGGGTTTTTGGTTGTTGCTAAACAGCTGACGGCTAGGCCATAGCTATGCCACTGCTTACTGTCTTAAGTAAGACTTTTTTTGGTGGTGGTGGTTGGTTTTATTACCTCCCAGGCAAAGCTGTAAAGCCTCATCACTTAAGTAATAACACAGCTCATCCAAAACATGATTTGAGGTTTGTGATTCACTATTCGATTCATGTCACAAGTGTTTCAGGACAAATTACTCACCTAATTGTGTTACGTATCATCATGGGTTTCATCAAATCCCTAAGCTTCAGAATAAGCAACACGACCACCAGTGAGAAGTACAATTAGATTTATCTGTTCACGAGTTTGACACAAACATAGTTTCACGCTAGCGTTCAGATCAAAATACCTAAATACACGAATTCACATTGGAGTCGCTCCAGAACAGATGTAGTCCTGGACTCTCGCCATCATTCTTCTCCTTTGAGGAAACACAGAGCTGAATATTTGATTAGCACAAATCCGAGTGATTTAACTTGACATATTTACGTTGTGGTCGTGGAGACTAAACCATATGCCCAAAATGACGCTGCCCCCTTTTTCACAGCTATAAGGAAACTCCACAAAATATCTCACCACCTCTGAGAGAATTCCTACCTTGGGCCTGTTTCCTGTTAGTTTGAATCCAGCTCACAAAACAACTGTACATCTGGCCATATATCTTTATTATGAAGGCTTAATTGTAGCCTTTACTGCAAACCAGATATTACAGGTTCTGTAAATCTCTGTTAAATCCTTAAGTAATTAAAATTAACCCACTGCAGCTAAGCCTGACAGATTGATGCACTTGTTCGAATGTGTTTAATGGAAATTTTCATATGACGCGTTCACGTGTATGTGAGAGAATGTGTGTTTCTATGTGTGTGCGGCCCCTTTTTCTATGAGTATTGACTAAAATACACAACAAATACACACTTGGTTTCTCTGGGAAAGAGGCTTAGACACTCTGGGGAGAGTTGTATGTGGAGGCAGGAGATAAACCAAAAATAGACTGACATCTCTGACATAAAGCACATTGGAAAAATGTGCCCCCTGAAGAACAGTGTTCACAGGACACAGAAGACCATGAACCTCTTCATGAGCATCTTCAAAACACCATGTATGTACCTCTTTCCCCTCAGAAATTTCAGCGGATAAAGCCGAATACTCATAAGGTTAAAAAGCTCAACAAGCGAAATGAGGTGAAGTCAGGATTGAAAATCTAGTTCTGTGGAAAAGACCAGAATAGCTGATCACAAGTGTGTGGTGTGTTTTGGATGCTGGTTTCCAGAATGAAGACCAGGCCGGTGTGCTGGTGTCCCAGGCAGACTTCTAAACTAGCTGAACCGGCAAAACTTCCTACGTTAACCAGCTTTACGGGAAAGATCTTGCTGGTCAACCAGCTTTTCCAACCGAATCCTGTTTCATACATCTGATTTATTGATTTTTATGTTATGACTTAATAATAATAATAGCATAGAATAACAAAATTAACAACTCATCTATTGCTTAAAAAAAGACAATGAAAATTAATTACAGTATTTTGTGACTTAAGTGTATAATACTTTTCAATGGCCAATATAATTCATGGCTATTATTAATGAAAACACTCAAAACGGTTATCCAGAACGTACATTTTTCCCCCATTTTTCCAAACATTTTCCCCCCATTTTCTGATGTGTTCTGTTACACATCAGAAATGCTGTCTGAAAGCCCAACACATGTCTCCCATTGCTGCTGTATTTATCTGTTCCAGATGCAAGATCTATAAAACAGGTGTCGGTGGTGAGCTGGTTATTTTGGTCCACCTGCTAGACCATCACAAAAACCACCATCATCAAGTCTAGGAACTCAAACTGGTCTAAGCAGCATTATACAGTCTATGGAACTCCTACTGGACTAAGCTGGTCTTTAAAAGCAAGATTAACAGTGAATGAAAGATCTCAATCCGAACTCTTGTACGTTACAGGGAATTTCTCAAATGACTGTTTTGATCTCAAATTTCTATTTATTTCCGCGGCTATTAGCTGCGCATTCCTGAAGGAGTCAGTTGGCGAGTTTCATCGGCGTTGCCAACTTAAACACTGAAACTACATACAGTATAGTTTACGGTACATTGCACGCAGCCGTCCAAGCATGAAGGACTAGAGAGAGGAAAAGAACCGAAGTGAGTCCCGGGAGAGGGGTTTGGTGTGGGTTCGAATCAACGATAGCCCTGCTGCCGGCTGCAGATCAGCGAGAGGGCCTGTCCATCCACTCTGGAGAATGTGAACTTCCCTGGTCAGACCTGTCAACATTTACTCCCTTCGTCCGGTTTGCTGGGACCCTGCTGTTTTAATAGGCATCACTCGGAGACGGACAGGAAACACTGTTCAGACATGTACATCAATTGGGACTTCAAACTCAAAATGATTGGACTCTCATGTGTGCGGCTTACGGTAAACGAGAAGCGCTGATGATCTGGAGTATCGTGGGCTGATTGTCAGTTTGTAAATGTTTGCCTTTCCAGTGTATCGTGAGCAGGAAGGTCCGTGCTAACTCAAACATGCCAAAAATATACTCAAGATGTTGGTCAGATGGTTGTGAGCAGTGATTATTAAACCCTTTGAGAGGTCCAGTTGGAGAACATGGTTTCAGGATTCATGGGGCCCCACTGTAGAACTGTCTTTGAAAGCTTTGGAGGCCCCTGGCACGTCCATAACAACACTGGCCACACAGGTCCATAATTGAGCCTTGATGGTGGTCCAGACTGGTTTATGTTGGTTTGGCTGGTTTTGTTAGTGGACCAGTAAAACTATGCTGGTGAACCTGGTGGACCAAGGAAGATCATGTTCAACAACTGAAACTCAACATATGCTGCTGACCAACAAAACTGGTCTTTATTTAATTCTCATAAAACTTCTGTTTTTCATTTTGTGTTGAAGCAGCTTTTGAAAAACACTGAAGTGTTTTATTGATGAAAGCAAGTTCAGCTCTCCACACCCTGACTGGTTGATGTTCTCACAAAGAAAAGCCAATAGGTTGAATGACCACGGACCTTCAGTCAGAGCGATGAGTCCATGAGTCAGACCCTTGACGATCACTTCTGGATAACTCACAAAGCTGCACCATGAACCGAGAACAAAAACCATATAAAAAATCCAGTTATTCCCATGACCACAACCTCCGTTCAGTTTTCAAAAGATTCACAGAGTTCAAAGTCAATAAGTAGCAAATATGACCATTGAGAGTAACCACGAGACAATGAGAGACAATCATTCAAAGTTCATGTTGATTTCCATAGTTATTTAAAGTCAATTTTATGCATACAGCACTTTTTACATAGCCCATTGTTTCAAAATACCTTCACAGAACAAACCTCCACTGGCTACACAGTGTGAACATGGTGTCAA
>JAZGTI010006953.1:0-18490 GCA_036877585.1 Botia kubotai | reverse complement strand
ATTATTTCAGTCCTAATGTGCATAAAAGGGAAACAATCCTTAAAATAAAAATTAAAAGATGTTCACTTTTAACACAGAAATTACAGGAAAATGTCTAAAAATGGTCTGACTAAAAGATCTGAACTTTTTTTTAAATTCATTTTGGTGTTGCTATTTTATTTTATGAAATCATATTTTTAGTATCTATACAGCAAATTAAACAAGCACAAGTTATTTATGGGAAAAATCATCCTCAAGAAGTTTATTTTACTATAGATTATACTACTTTATTATTGCCTGTGTAGTGCTAGTTATAGGCCAAAAGTCCTCACCCTTTATCTGTTGATCTGAAGGATGAGACACCGACTTTAGAGTGACTCAGTCACTCAGCCCAGGAGAGGATATAGATTTTAGTATCAAGTTCATCAGCTTAAGCTAGACTTGTAGTACACATGATTTCAGCATGCTTTTGCTTAAATTTATATGGTAACATTTCGGCAGTGAGTCTTTGCGGAGCGGTTTACGCTCAATTAAAGTGACAAAATAAACATTGACTAGAAAAAGGAACAATTTAGTTATAAAAGCATATAAAAAAAATGTCAGCATGTGATGTGGGATGTCAGCATATCATTTTCCACACTGTTCAAATAAATACCTGACAATGAAATTGCATTGTTTTTAAATATCAGGGTTAAACAAAGGACATGCAGACATGTATTATTACTATTAGACATAAAAATGTGTTTAATGTTTAGTACAAACGAGTTTAATGTCTGCATGTCATTATATGTGAATTATGTTTTGTTGTATATCTATGTTATGAAAAAGCACTTCAGAGATAATTGAGTCATAAGTGTCCCGGTGTTTAACAGATCAAAGCTTTTTCTAGTGGCCAAAATAGTCTCCAATAGTCTCTCGTTCACTACATAGGGAACTAGGGAGCGGAATAAGAATCAGTCTATATTTTTCAATGAACAGGTTTCCCTTATGATTCTGTAGCAGTAAAGAGAAAGAGCATGGGTGAAAGGACGCAAGGATGGATGGATGAAATGATAGAGAGGGAAGTCGATGAGAAGTGATAGCAGAATCTCAAGGGAATGGGCTGAAATATCTGGCTTTTCTCCTCCTCAGCAGATACTGCAGTAGGGCTGCGGAATGACGCCTGTGGGAACCAGAACAGTTAATACATCACATGAGTCAGAGCGCTACACTGTCTTCCTTCTCTTTCATCTCCTCACCATTTTTCTTATTTCTTTCCGCCTTCGCTGTCTAGTTTCTATCAACTTGGAACATTCCGTTGCTCAAAGGTTGATCTTTCATAACAAAACCTAATTAAATTCTCATTTATGTTACCAGCTTTGTATCGAATGTTTCCCTCAAAAGTACAAATACAACAGGACATAAATAACAACTGTTGACATACAGTAAAAATATAGATAGATGTATCTTAAAATGTGTTACTTTCCATAAAAATAAACAGTGCTGTATTATTATTTACATTATTAAATAGACACTGTAAAAGTACACTGTAAACACAGCACAAGTAAAACACTGATTCTTATGTCTTTTAGAAAACGTGATGAGCTTTTTTCTACACCTGTTCATGTTGGAGATATTTAACAATTTTATTGCTAATTTAGTTGTACGCCTAAAACAATCAGGTGAAGTAGATGTTGGTCTGCACTTGCTTCAGAAGGCCTCTTAAGGATAAATGTAACCCTGATGTAATCAAATTTTCATCCTAATGTGCAGGGTAACTGAGTCACACATCAGCACTGTGAAGTGTGTGTGTGTGTGTGTCAGAATGTTTTTGGCCTGGCTGACCTCTGGTGAGAGCTTTGGCTCTCTTTTAAATCCACAGGGCTATTGGCTAACATCTTTACTACTGGCATTAGCAACATGGAGGTCACAGGTCACTCTTTCCTGTTAGTGTTGCTGATCTTCTTTAAAGTGTGCATAGCTGCTTCTGAGAGCTGATGGCATGAAGTCACCCATTTTATTTTCAGCTGACTTGACAAAATTGACAGGTGAGATGGTCCGGCTTTGTATTAGGTGTCTTGAACTACTTTGTACTTACTTACACTTACTTATATCCTTACACTGTGTACTAAAAAAATATGTGTAATTTAAAGCGTACCTACTGTGTAGATGTTTGTTGTTAAGTTATAATAAAATGTAAAGTTTCTGAATGTAGTTGCACTCTTAACCATAACCCCACCCCTAAATCTGCCCAGAACAACACAATAAGTACAACATATCATGTTTTTTTAAACACTGTAAGTACACAATACTCAAAAACATTAATATAAAGTGGGGTCCGAAAAGTCACATTTGAATACAATTTCTATGGGTCATGGCAGTAGTCGGTGTTATAACTGGTAATATATTCAGAGACACGGTGTAAATTCAGTTTTTGCTTTCAGCAAAGATGGCTATAGCGATGCTGATCAGTCCTAGTAAAGTATACCAGATCCCATAGTCTGCTGCATCCACCACAACCTAGAACACAGAACCAGCCTGCAGAACTTGTAGGTGTTTGTGTCTTCTTGTGTAACTTATTTGCATAATTATTTTCTAAAACAGCCCAGACACGATAAATATATACAAATAAATGGCGCTATCGGTGGCTGCTATTCGTTCTTGGTGAATTCCTCCCACACTGTTTCACATGTACGAAGAAACATAATACAGATGGTTACATACACACAACGGACAAAAAGCAGACGTCTGGCCTCTGAAGTGGTATTCCTTTTATATTCAGCAAACGTGTTTGCCGTCACCAGCTGTATTTGTAAACTCTAATCCTCCAAAGCATGTGTGAGATGAAGTGTCTTATCAAGACCTGTAGGTGGTTGACAGTGTGAGATATTTCAGACTGAGAGAGCATATTAAACGGCAAAATGGACATGGTGGTTTATGTGTGGATGTGAGAGATACTGCATATTTGTGGTTTGGTAAGTGTATTTTTCCAGCACACAGTAGCTTCTCCTGCGGGGAGGGTTGGGATAAATTCTCCCAGAAATGGGAGTTATTATTTGAATTGAAATTAATGAGTTATTATTTGACCTGAACTGGCCAAATCCTACAGGAAGTTGAACTGGAATTGAAACTGAAATGACCGGAATAATTAACCAAAATGCAGTTTACCACATAATTTACCACAGACAAAACATAAAAAGTTAATTTTGACTTATTATACCTTAATATTAATACATTTTGCTAATGTAATTCGACAATTGAATTATTTTAAACATTTCTATTGTACAGAAAATAAAATGCAAATTATTTTATAAATGTAAAGTTTGGTGTAAATTGGTGTATTCTGGCTCACATAATGAAATGAATTAATCACATGTTATAGATTGTACATACATAAAGTAGAACACACATTTTTATAAGTGACATTTTAATGATTGTTTATGAATAACCTCTAATGCATGATAACATGTTGATGGGTAATTTATACAGAAATGTTTTTGCTTACTGTAGTTATATGAATTTCTTTAAATTTCATTTTAATGCTATTATTCTACATCCTGTCTGCAACCCAGCCAACAGCACATGGGAATGTTAGAGCAATCACACAGTCTTTTAGCACTAATCATTGCTGTTTCCCTCTGCCCGTCATAAAGCCCCAAAAGAAGGTGTTATTATGCGACAGCTAACCAAGCTTGTTGCCGTTATTCCCGAGTGAAATCTTGACACTTGCTCATGTTAAAACACTGCAGACAGAAATTCATGTCAATTAATCAGGCCAGTTGGCGGGTCTCTAGTGAGCTGGCCTTGAAGAAATGAATTTGCATCCTTAGTTTGTCCTTTTCATTCTTGAACAAATTTGACCTGATCCGGGCATAAAAACTTCAGGGACTTAAGTTAATTTGAATCGATGAGGAACATTGTGTTTATGGGCATTAGAAATGTCAATAGCACCCTTTGGCAGATGCTAAACCATCAAAGTGATTTATGCTAATGATGATATTTTTGTAAGGTGGCCATATTATCCACTGGGAAGCAGCGGTGTGTAAAAGTTAAGATTCGTTTGATTGTCAGCGGGATTATGCAGACGCTTTTTGAGGGTATTACGGTGGAAATTAGATTTGTTTTGGCATTGTGATTAGAGTAAGGCMCTTAGCATTAGCCTGTTCCCTTGTTCATATTTGCCCCAGGGAGATAAAGCAAGAAGCTGACTTTTCTGTTGTACACATTGAGGATTATTGGATTGGCTATACTAAGAACAGGCAGGAAGTGGTGGCTTCAGGCTTGTTGAGGACCACATTGCACATGGTATTGATATTTTTCCATGGCAGAGATACTAAAACTCATACACCTTAAATATGAGGAGCGTATAAACCCTACAAATGCACGTTATTTTTTTAGCTGTGTTGTAATAAAACACAAGTGGCTAATCTTCCATGTGAAATTTTTGTGCATCAAATTAAATTGCAAAACTAATAATCAATAACTTTTCATAACGTGGTTTTAAACTCTTAGTCTTTTTCCGACACTCCCGTCTTCTGTTGGTTGGACAATAGCCCCGCCCCAAACTCACACTATTGGTTGAGTCAGGCTGGTTTTGATGAGAACGACAGAGACACATTGTTTACACTTAAAGTTATCTCTGAGCATCAGTCTGGGGTAGCATTATTTTTTTATTTCACCCGAAAAATTGCTAACATCACATAAAATCATTAAATCAAGCTGGTTCTTTCCCCATTGATTGGCAAAGCCAGGTGACAGAAGGTGCAGAGGTGGTGCTTTTCCTTCACACATGCTCACAGTACAGACCGCACACACACACAGGCACATACACACGCATGCTTTGTGTTCACATGTCTCCACGCTGCAGCACGCAATCACATTTACTGGAATAATGTTATTCGTTTAAAAGGAACTCTCTCTTTGACCCCTGACAGAAAAACCAAAGGCACAAGCTGTCCTCATTAAATAGCCTCAATCTGACAAATAAATGAGAAGAAGAAGAGAAAAAGAGAGTTAAGAAGAAGAAGAGGGATGGTCTGACTACGTACATCTAGCTACACAGCCACATCTCATCCCAGTAGCCCTATCACACTTTAAACAGCGTGTAATCTCTTATGATAATGCGCTATATAGCAATGTTAAGCTGCTGTATTAAGTCCCCAGGTCTTCAATCCCTCACTGCTTTGAGGACTGCCGCTCTCTCACTGAGTGTGTGTGGTTTAAGACTGCTGGATTCATCTGTATGTGTTTTAACCCCCTCCCAAACAGACCAGTGTAGGTGGTCCCCAGCGTGGGTTTCTGATGTGCTAATGTCCCCACCAGGCTTTTATACTTGCTTAACCAGCAAGGCTTCCTTAGTTAACCATCATCACTATAATGACCATGCTGGTTGGCCTGTTTTTAAAGTTTACTGGTGAATCAACTAGATCAGCAGCAAACCAACATAAACCAAATGAGAGCTTTTGATTGGACTGACACCTGTGTAGTGCAAGATGAGTCATCAATATTTCAGTCGGTTTTACAGAAATAATAAAGGTTATATATGCATATTGCTTAATAGGAAGTTTATAACTTTTAAGGATGATTATGCCGGCACACAGAAAGCCTCAAATCTAATACACAGAGATTAAGCCACAAAATTCAAAAATGTTGATGGGTTTTTAAATTATTCCTATGCATGCTTCCTGCATCCACACTTATCATGTTTGAGTGAGTGTGTGTGGAGTACATGAGACTATGTTGGAGTGTAATGGAACGATATGAACCGGATTCCGAGGCCAGCCGGCTGAATTCCTTTGGCTGTCTTGGCCCAGCTTTCATGTTGGGGAGGTTTTGGCAGCTGTTTGGTGGAGTGTAGCCGAACTTTCTTCCCCTTTTTCCGGCATCGGGGCAGAACATGAGAGACATTGCCATCAGCTCTGTGAAGTCATATCGCTCTCTCCTTTCTACATTACTTACTCTCTTTACTTACTCTCTCTCTCTCTCTCTCTCTCTCTCTTTTGTGGCAGCCTTAGGGCTCATGTAACCCTGTCTAGCATCTTATCATGAGGTGAGAGACAGCAAAGAAGAAGAGTGAGTGTGTGTTTAAGTAACTTAAGTGGGTGATGGCTGAATAATGTGTGAGACAATAAGGCTACAGAACATAAAAATATAAAGTGAGGGGACAATAAAGGCAAATAAACTCAAAATAGTTTGAGACAGTTAACAAATAAAAGTTTAGGTTTATAGCAAAATGTTCACCAGCTACAAAAATGAAAAGAAAAAGCACCATAAAAACATTTACAAATATACACTAACACTAATGTAAATTGAGAGTTGTGGATTTCCAGCAAATAACCTTCTTTTCATGAAAAAAATTGACTTTAGAAGACTAGCAGTATGCTGAATGGATCTTATGAACACATTTTTGGCGCTTGCTATCATTTTTGGCCTATGAACGACCCTGGTCACAATTCACTTTAATTGTACAGAACATTCAACAAAACTTTTCATTTCATTTCATTTCACGGGAGAAAGAAAATCATACAAGTTTGGAATGCCACAAGAGCGAGCAAATGATGACAGAATGTCTTTATTTTTGGGCGAACTATTGCTTTAAAGAGAGGCCTGCAGACAGGAGTGGGAGGAAGTTAAATAGCATGTTTTACCTCAGCATGTTGAGCTGGTAAGGGGCACCTTATTGCTCCTAGGCCACTGTTATAACTTTAAGGTCCCTCCGATTTTAGTGCAGGCTTAAGGTTTTATTTTCTTGGCCAAGTAGTGGAGGAGAAGCACGGGAAGGCTGAGAAGTAAAAACCAAAGGGAAGAAAAGGAAAAACCGAGGGGAAGAAAAGGAGGTAGCTGCAGTTGGCCCTAATTATTTCTACGGCATACAGTGTATTTTGTATCAGCTTTTGGAATGATTTACACACTCGGGAACATTATGAGGAAGCTTTGTGCTTTTCAGGGACTACAAGAGAGGGAAAAGGGGAGAGAGAGCGCAAAACGACACACTGGTGCACTATACCCTAATGAGTGCCGACACAGCCTGTGCCCATCACAAAGTGCATTACCAGCTGTCGGCCATCTTGTTTTAATATGGTCTTAACGTTGCAGCACTCCACTTATCGTGTTCTCCGCCTCTTTTTTTTGGTTTTCGTTTCATCCCCCCTTTTTATTCTCCGTAAGGGAGTTAAAGTGCTTTGGTGGTTTTGCCATTTTAGAGGTATTGGAAGGAGTCACCGCATTGCCTTTCTAACCACACACAGCTGGCACAGAGTCTGGGCCACAGCAATAGGGACTTTAATTGAAACACTATATGTGTTTATAGCCTCCCCCCACCTCTCTGAGACTGTCCCACTGACGTCCTGTAATGTTTATCCAGTGCGTGTGTATGTGTGTCTGAGACCCTGTGTGAACCGAATCTGTGAGAGTGTGCACAAGTGTGGTTAGTCTAAATAGTGTGTGTAGATGTGTGTGTGTGCGCAGGGGGGGTTACTCCATATATTGGGGACAAATTTGTACCTAAAAATGCAAGAATAAAACTGACAAATCTGAGCGAAACTTCCTTTAAGGGACGTCCTCATCTGTAAAAATACTATGAAAATATAGTAAATAAAGTTTTTTTTTAAATTTTAAATTATATTTTATAGATATATTACAGTATATTGTTTATAACTAGCAGGCTATGAAAATAATAGAAGTCTATGGAATGTTCCCGTTTAGATTTTCTCAGCTGTACTATTCACATACATTTTTTTAGCTCTGTTCTTTTTCTGTATGACAACAACTGTCTCATTTGTTTTCATTTTTATATTCTTGTAGCTCAACTGGTAGAACATTTTTTAAGAAAGCCAAGGTTAAAGCTTTGATTCCCAAGGAGGACATATTTCTCCAATGGCATTTCAGGGGAAACATCTGAGACACTGTTGATACAGTAACAAAACATAACTGTTTGAAACAGAAGGTGTATTTTGTGTGGAGATGTGTATTAACGCTCCACAAAGGTCCTTGTCTTTGAATGTGCATGGTGAAGCATTAAACAAAAGCCTAGGTCAAAGCTTTATACTGACACACACAGAGACGAACACATTTCTAAGTAGACATTATACAATCGGAAGGACAGATACGCCACGATTATCTGCGTGTCAAGGTTTCAAAAACTAATTGACTATTGGAAGAATAACTATAATGTATGCATGTAGTATGAAAGTCAAGGACAGTTAATTTCAGGTATGTGTTTATATATATTTATAAAAAATATAAATATAAAAAAATATAAAATATAAATATAAATATAAAAAAGTGTTGTGACTTATGCTGTTAATCACTAATGTACATCAAATATACTTAGATTTGCATTATTATCTTTAATTAATTCTGTACATTAGATTTCAGTTTATTTTTTTCCTCTGTACCGTGATTTAGCAATAGAGAGAATTATCATAATTACTCTTTGAGATGGACACTTCAGGATCGCATTTCCATAATGCCAACTTAAAATTTTAGCTTTTGAAGGCCTCGTTAGATATGAGATGAACCGTAGCACTGAACTATAAGAACTAAAATATTTCATCTTTAGTAAAAAACCACTCCACATTAGAGTAATCAAAGTCCACCCCACACTGGCACTAGTTACACTGTCATTTTCAGCCTCTTTTTCTGCTGTGTCTAACCCTGCAACTAACCTATCAATGCACACCTTCATATAATTTTGGATTTATCGCATACCTGAGCCCCAAGAAATGATCTTTCTCAAAAAGGAACATGTATATAGCTGTTGTAATATGCATAGCTACTAGCTGTTGGAAAATTCACACTTCGAATGTTTCCCGAATGTCTTTGAATATCACCTCACCTCTCAGGACACAGAGCAGGCCTGTGGAAATCAATGAGTTAAATAATCCAACTCTGAAACTCCTCACCACAGTCCAAAAATTACTTTTAGCAAGTCCCAAATGAAGGTAAATTTGGCTTGGGTGAGTTAATAACACGCTTTTACTCACCAGTTGGCTGGTAACTTTATTAGGAGCTATAACATAATACATAGTTTATCGAATTGTTAGTCTGGCCTCAGTTTGTGTCAATGACGTGAGGGATTAAAATCAAAGACACACTAGCTATCTACTAATAAAAACATCTGTGACTATTTGCGTGACTTTCACCTCAGTGGATAACACATATTTATCTACGAAGCCTGAAGTTTATTTCTCCAGAACTCCATTTTGTGACACATATGTGGAAAAATCAGCACATTTCCTGATAACTGTCATGGAATCATCCACTTTCAATGTCCACACACATCCTCCCATGGGAAGAAACGGCATAATAGATGCTTTTCTAGATAAGTGTCCCTCTGTCACTGTTTCTCAATCTTTCTTGTCTCTCATGCTGTCTCTCTTTTTTCTTGCTTGGTCACTAGTTCAGGCAGACAGCTGTCATTGTGTGAGAGAACTCTCTGCTGAGATACAGCCTATTGGTCTTGTGGGAGTATGTGCGCATTTTCTTTGACTGTGCACTAAAAATACAATAATGGAATTTTGACATTTGCTAGTTTCAGACCTCATTGTACTGATCAAGACAGCTAATGACACCAAAGTCACTTTAAAGGCAAGTCACTTCACTTGGCAGCTGTCTTTGCAACACGCCTTGGCAACTTTTCTTATCTCTTTCGTTTTATGCAATAGACATATAACTACAGCTCCTATTTAATGTGGAAGGGTTGAAATCTTCACAGCCGCTATATATTTAAAAAATATACATTCTGAATCAGCAATGAAATATGATGACAAGGGAATCAAAAATGTTGCTTTTAAGCTCAATTCATGGTAAAACACAGTATTTTTCAGGCTAATGCACATGCTAGTTTTAGAGTAAGTGAACAGGCAATGTCTATATCAAGGAGGTGATTGGATCTTTTAACAGAACAGCAAGACTTCCATTCCTACAGTCGCTATAGTTTTTCTTCCATTTATTTCTCCACAGGCGGCCTATCTTCTCCTTTTTATACCTTCTCTGATGATACTTTATGATTTTTTTCATTTAATTCGTGAATTTATTTCATTTTTCCGATCACACTGCCGCACAAAAGTACAACATACACGAGAGCCATTAGCAGCCCATGTAACATGTCAACCAGCAGCTTTTTTTTCACTTCTAAAACAGACGTCAAGTCTTTTGCCATAGCCTTTCATCATTCACACAATCCTTCCACATTCAGATCAATATCTCTCATGCTCACTGCCCACTGCAGTCATTAAACCCACTGTTTATTTCCTTATAAGGACAACGGCATGTTTCAACTGTTAGCCACTGTAGAACAGAACTTTTTTGTTGTCAATAAAAGCTAACCTCATGACCCTTAATGCACAGCTCTGTCTGTCGTACGCTTCAGCTTACCGTCTTTTGTTCTGCGAGCACAACACGCGCTCCTTTGATTGGCGAGCGCATTCAGTTAGCAAATCAAACGATCGCGTGCTGTTGTGTAGATGCGCGAGCATGTCTGCGACCACGTCCCACTCTCGCTTTCATTTACCACCGGGCTGTAATGAGTTTTCAGCGCCTGTGTTTTTGAGTGATCCCTTCTTCTCTGCGGCAAGAGAAGAGAAAGACATTTATTTCTCTTAATCTGAGACCAAGCCGAGGGACTCGTGCTTAACGCGACATTTCCTCCCCCTGCTCGTCTTCACCAGAATTATAGATGATGGGTTTACATTTATTAAACTGTGGCGCGCTTCCACTCACAGTACCTCACACGTTTCTAATCAGAAGTTATTTTTCCTTTCTCCCCGTTTCGGTGACAAAAATGCTTTTACGATTTACCTGGTGTAATTTTTTTTTTCAAGGAAAGTGTGAAGCTCAGGTTGTAATGAATAACAGAATGATCTGTAGGAGCAGAGGAGACGATACACTCCGGCCTCAAGAAAGTAATGTTATTGTTGTGTTTTGTGACGTGAGGGTGATATATTTTATTATTATATTATATTTTTGTTTGTTTGTTTGTGTGATGAATATGTAATCTATCTGTCAAGGTTTTCTTTGGATCATTCAGTGGACTGAATTAGGTGAAACTAATATTTAAAAATAAATAAGTTTACACAGTAGTATTTTATAGTAAGTTTGTAGTATTTTATTTAAGGAGCTGGCTTAAGGTTAATATTTAGCAATTGTATCAATTATATATCAAAGCAATAGATATGTCCTCATATTGCTAGCTAAATAACGGTTTTACCTAATTATGTAAAAATGTGTTTACCAGATGGAAAAATGCATAGATGTTTAGGAGTTAGAACAATAGAAACATATTAGAAACATTATATAAAAACAATATAAATCCTACAATAACAGAAAAACAAATGTGAATGTGTTTGTTTGTGAAGGAGAAAGTTAGTTAGAAAGTTGCTCTGCTTTTAGCTCAGCTGGAGCGCTCCAGTTCTTGGAGGATACAGCGGTCTGGCAGTGGACGTTCTTCCATTTTGTGTCACCAAACCCCCTCGGTGTGGTGGACTTGGCTGTGCGTGTTTGTGTGTATGACAGCTGAATGGATAATGCCTTGGAGTTAAAGAAAAGCCTAGAGTGAAACCAGACTGACTGCCCTGCCATCAATCCACTTGCTGTCTTCCTTCCCTCTTTTTCCTTTTTCTTCCTCCCACTTACTTTCTCTCTCTCTCTCTCTCTCTCTCTCTCAGGTCTAACCTTTCAGGGCTGTTTGGGTGAACTTATTTTTCACCTTATAGGCTTCCAGTAATAAAAAAAAAAACTCAGTGCCCTGTGGTTTTTATTGGGAACCTGTAATAGAGAAAGAGAAAGTGGGAGAGAAATATATAGAGGGAGAACACTGAAACTGGAAGAGACGGAGTGAGCAAATACACAGATCCATCACACAGAACAGTTGATGGAATAGAACTTCTGTTGCCCCATGGGAAAAAAATTAACCCTCCCCAGCACTCATACGTTCTGAGTACAAGCCACCGTTAGCCTTATGATCAATATGTGACTTTCTTGACCTGCTGTGGAGTACGGCCAAAATGCTCGCTCACACCTTGTCTACACTGAAGTCCATGGACAATGAAAATGATAAATCAGCAGAATGTTAACCCAGACCAATCAGCTGTGAGCTCAATGATAAACGTCAGCATAGATAGGCAATAATGGCTAATTATTCATTTAATTTATTATATTTTTATTTTAAATTAACAGATAGTTTTATTATAATACAAGTATTGCTAGAAGTAGAAACACCCTGAAAGTTTTATTTTATGAAAAGATTTCATTCGAATAATCAGCAGTAAAATCACAGTACTTCTGTAATGCATCAAAAATAAAAACGGTGTATGTTAGCTGGAAGTGTATCACAGCAACACATTGCACGCATAGACAGCTTTATAAATATAGTGGGAGAAAATTAGTCTTGACAACCCATGTACACACGGTGTCAGACCTCTCCTTTTTCCAAACAAAATCTAAAATACAACTGAAATGTTAAAATCTTCTGTGTTTAATTCTCACAAACTAAGAGCCTGTGCTCTGTCGGCTACGTTTTTCCCAAGCCAAGCTCCACATGCTAACCTCTTTGTCCATCGCCTGCTAAAAGCCCCGCTAAGTTCAACCAAACATTTTCTCTGGGATTTTAGTCCAGACAAAGACCCAATACCAGCTAGGCTTTTGAAATGCAGGAGCACTGCAGAAAAGTGGGTGATTGTCCGGGTGCTGTATAGAGGCCCTGGTGTTCATGGCTGCCGTTATGCACTAAGCTTGTTGTGTGAAACCGAGCAAGCCTCTAGATTAGCTGGCCCTGTGTTGATGCGGCCTTTTGTGCCCATCGCCTTTCGAATCCTGCTGTCGTGACCAACAAAGCGTGAAATGAGTAAATAACGCCCCTCGAAGAAAGCCCAACATTTTACACCATTGTCCACGGTCCCCTAAGCTGCTTAAAGACTTCAAATGCTTCGCCACTTCTGTGTTCTTCCCCCCTTTTGAACAGTAAAATGATAATGACAGTCATGGAAATGTGTTTGTTTTTGTCTGGGCTCTCGAATCTAAATGCCAAATGATATGTTTCCAGAGCATGACCGCTGTGTGCATGGTAAAATGTGTGTGATTCACTAGAGTTATTTGGCACATTTAGAGGTGAAATTATTGTGAAAGCATAACAGTAAAGTCGAATACGGGGAGTCATCAATCTCTGTGGGTCGTTGCTATGTGGGATTGAGCTAGACAGAGGCCAAATAAGGAACAGGAACTCAATGCCATCTGCAACTCTGTTTCCCTCTATCTTTCTATCTGTCTGTCTCTCTTATTGTCAAACATTGGCAGGAAGACCAAAAAGATGGCTGGTCTTGCTGCTGTCACTAAACTAATGTAGCTTCAGCTGAAAGTAGCTCATCATGAAAATGTCACAAAGATGCTCGGATGGGTTGCTATGGTGGTCCATATGGTGGAATAACACAATTAATTTGCAACAGATGTATTTTTTCCAGAGGTTAGGCGATGGTGTCATATGTATGTGATGTCATAAATAAACTGACAAACAACGGTTTGTCCTTCTCATGTCTCAGGTTTCAACGCACTTCTCAACACAAGCATCATGCTCTGTTTTGGCCTGCATTACAAAGGAACTGTTTTTCAATCTTTTAATTCATATGTGTATAGCGTAATGATTACTTTTAGAGTGCCAGAATATGCCTTTGACATTGTGTCAGGGCTGTCATCAGGGGCAAACAAACAGAAACATTGTTTCAGGCTCAGTGATGAAGTCTCCCAGTAAGGATGTCTATGGTATAGTTGACTCATTCCCACCCATATATACATACATTTATAAACCTATACATATATAAATAAAGTATACATATATGTGTCTATGTATTAAAAAGTTACAATACATTACATACTCGATATTAATTACAAGATTAAAAACTGTAGTTATATAGATAATATGGTAGTTTGAGCTTTGAACAGTTGACCTGCGCAAAATTCGGTGTCGGCAGTAACATTCTAGCTTAGAATTATATGCACCGGAGAGCGCTGGTTTATTTATTTATTTATTAATGATTTTTTATTTATTTTTTTATTTTAATATGATGTGACCTGAATGTCTTGGCAAGTTTCATGACTGTTCTTCTCACACACACACACGCACACACACAAACACATACAAACACACTCATGAGCACACAAAGCAATTTGTGCTCATTAGCACTAATTACAGTGTCAAGAGGTAATGAGGGTCTGAATACTTTCACAATCAGTGTAGTTTAAAAAGATCCATCTCTCCGTACACTGTAAACACACAATTACACTAAATCAACGGCGCTCTCTCTTTTAACCCAAGTTGTTGTATCTTAACTTTATCTTTAGTTTCCTTTCCGAGGGGCATTCGGCAAGGGGGTGGAGTGGGGAATTTAGCTTTTGAGCGGAAATGTAATGGTTTCTCTGCTTCCCTCTCCCGCAATCGATTTCACCATGCCGGGCAGGAAATGATGTTGGCACACCACAAATAGCCTGCAGATGACGGGAGATTTGATGCTAATAATTTGTTGGCGGAGAGAGTCACGCGGTCCGCTTGCTGATGGAGATCAGGATGCGTTTGTCAGTCGGAGGTGAGCGAGAAAAGGGCGGACCGCAAGGTTTCCAAGGCGGGCGGAATGATTAGTGAATGTAATGTGGCAGATAATAGACAGGAGAGGGAATATTTTATTTGTCCAGAGCTTCTGACAAGAGCAATTTGCGTGTCAGGAGGTGACAGACCTCGCACGGATGAGTGACAGCTCAATCGTTTGAGGCTGCGTTAATACATTACCCTCAGATATTGCTGTTACGAGACACTCACACCCTGACATAGCACCACCTAGCACACTCTTCCATCACAGCCCTGCAGGTGTGTGTGCCCATGTTATCTGTTGAGTGTGTGTTTAACTTAACTTCAGCCCTGCCCTCCTTCTGTGGTACCAGTGCGGTACCATTTCTGTGGAAACCACCAACATGAATTCAGCCACTTATTTTAATGAAAGGGTGACACTCACACACACCCAACGCGAGTCCAATCAGACACTCATCTCTGAGAAGGCCCAAACATTTTAACCAGATGTTTTGTTGCATAAACATTTAAAGGAGTATTTCACCCAAAATCTAAATATTGTCCCATATGACTTTTTTTCCTGTGCGTAAACAAAAGGAGAAATTCTGAAGACATTGTGAAATGAGTAGCTTTCCGTTGCTGTGAGTTTAAAGGTTAAGGTTAGGATCTGAGTGTGTAGGCTTAGATTAGTCAAAAGAGCAACCTCATGCCAGTTAAAGCTCTAGCATCACCCACGGTGAGCGGGCCATGCTGCGGATTTAGTTTTGGAATAGCACTAATCCAGGTAGGTTCCAGAAGGATGATCGGGTCACGAGAAGATTGCCCTTAGAAATGTTGCATTTGGCTAAGCACAACATCAGTGAGAAACAGAAAAACATACACCCTCCCTGACCTTTCTTTTATGGCAGCCAATCTGGTTTGTAAACATTAATTTATTCATGAGCGTGCATCTGGCTGTTTAAACAAGACGCGCAACCCAGCAGCAATAAAAAGGAAAGGTTGACTGAGTCAGACACAATACACACTGATGGCGAGAGAGAGCGAGAGAGAGATTGAAGAGCCTGTGTCTAATAAACACGCTCGCACACTTATGCGTGCCCGACAGGTAGTGGCTTGAGGTTATAAATTCCCCTCCATCAATCTTTGTAAGGTTTTTATAACACAAACTGTTAAAGCCTGGCAATATTCAATAGGACGTAATTGAAAAGCAATTCATGGAACAATTGAAACGTTGAATGACGGCAGAGTCCTTTAAGAGCAACTTTTAAAATGCGAAGCAGCATCACTATAAAACGCAACATTATACAATATAAAAGTGGTAGAATGAGATTGAGAAAATAAACACAAGCCGCAACAAACAACGAGTTGAACTCTTGCCATCTGAATCGATTATGGTGAGAAAAAAACTATGAGCTGCAAATAATGCAAAGATAATACATAGACTGCGTCTTCTATATGCAACATCCTCGCTTGTTCACGCAAGAGCAAATATACTGCAAAACCAGCGTGTTATGGCTGGTGAACCATTTTGTTTTTAATGAACTCATCAAAAACAGAAAACTGGTCTTGAACTGCTGAATATTCTGTTTAAATAAGTCTAATTGCTCAGTGACTGAACCATTTGAAGCGGTTCTTGACATATTTATGACTTTCATCATTTTTAATTTAAAATGCAGCAACAACTGTTATTGTGTCGCGTTATATCAGACACGAGAGAAATGAATCATCGTAATTATTGACTGCTCGTTCATGCTGTATGACAATATGTAAAGTTTAAAGACATTTAAAATACTATTTTGTAGTGGATAATGGTGCTTAAATAAAAAAATGTTTACCTATAAAGCAGTTCTAGGTCTATTGGTTTTGTTTAGTACATTGGTTAGGTGTATTGTTAGGGACCATTATATTTAAGTACCAAATGAATCATTGTGGAATTGTTATCAAAACAAGAGTCATTATTGTTTCACGATTCCCATCTCAGTGCTCTAAAGAATATAGTATAAACAGATACGAAACCTTTTCTTTGTTAATTCACAGCTTGTAACTGCCATTGATTTTACAGCAGTCTGTTTATTATAAACTGTATATAACCACGCTTTGATTATAGGCTGTAAAAACAGGGGTTTAGGACAATTGTAACATTTGTCTAGGGCTATTCCCATTGTCTGTTTGTTAGCCTGTTCAATAGTGACCGCTTGAGCAGGAGGCTTTAATTGAGTAGGTGTCACTTTAAGACCCTGGGATACAGAATGATGTAATGCCAGTATATTTACCCTCACTGGAGACTGTCATTGGTTTCTGGGCCGAGCGCCCATTTTAGATGAATCTGCAGGTCACATTAGGCTGAAGATCAAGCCAAACTACTAATCGGTGTGTCTTGCAGTTGTAGTGCATTCCCAGCTTTGATCTAAATGGAATTGTCAATATTTCCTATGTTGTTCTTTTGTGCTGTCTGCATTTCTGTAGTGTTTGTCCAGTAGAGCAGTGTGTGCGATGTAGAGTTCAGCCGTAGGTTGTGTTCACTTGCCTCTCCGTTCCCTGTAGGGCAATCGCTAGCTGCTGCGATCAGCACAGTTCTTATTAAGCCAGTGTTAGACATGTGGGTTCATATTCTTGGCTTCGGTTCCACCCTTTCCTTCTCTGTCTGCTTGGACCTTCTTATCTGCTGCCTCATTTGTCTCGCAGACCTGCTCTTACCTTCAGCAGGAATGAGGCTCAGGGTTCACGTGTGCAGGTGTGTGAATGTCTTTTTCGACTTAGGTACGATACGAGTCAAATATAAATATATATATATATACACACTTATATATAAGCCATTTTTATAAGACAGAACAGAGGTGAATTTCTGTCACAGTGTTCACACTTGTTCTTTATTTACCATCTGTTTTAAAGCAAAATGCAAACACTTCATTCTATTTAATGTAAGTCTGCAAAGAAATGAGAATAATTTTTCCCACACATTCTTTACATGTGTAACAAAACATGTCTATCACTGTCATCTGATGGTGCCCTTATTACGATTTATACAAAATATTGTTACGTGTTTGGTTTTGTTGATAATTAAATTCCTTTATGTGAGTGTAAATGAAACACTGTTTTTGAAACACTGTTTTTTTTAAACACTGTGTTGAAAACACATTTCGTAATTCTCAAACGTCTCGCACACATTAGCTTTAATGTTTCACATTTTGCTGCCTGAACTGCTGAGCTGTGCTGTTGTTTAGGTCAGCCACCGAAATTTGCAAAATGATATTGTTCTGCTGTATTTTAATATTTTTTTTGCACAGGTATAAAAGTGCGCTACTCTTTGACGTTTCCTCCCAGTATGTACCTCGCATATGTATGCCTTTCCACCTGCCTGTGAGTATGATTGGCCAGGCCCAAGGGGAGGCTGGGAAATCACCTGCCCCATTTAGCCAGGTTGCATTGGTGATGGCAGGCTGGGCGTCCTGCTAGCAACCCTTTGTGCTGTGCTCGACGCACTAAAACAGTAGGATTCCTGATTAGCGGGAATGGAGTTCTCCAGCGTGGGACCTGCTCTTTATGACCGTTCTGATTGTTGTTATTTAGCACTTCTGTGGGTTGGATCGGCACTCCGCAGTGCTGGAAATCTTTCTGACGGAGCAACAATTATCTGTGATCTGCATGACCACAGAAGAAAAGTATTTGTAATTCCAAAAAGAATAAATAAAATATTAACCCCTCCCCAACCCCCACACAACCTTGTTTTGCTCTTTTTTCAGTCTCATTTCACTCTTTTCTCTATTTCCATCCTTGCCCTTTTCTTTGCTGGTCTTTTATTGGGTGTAGCCGCTGGTCTGGGCCCGGCAGGGAGCCATAGAGCTGATGAATGAACTGGCTTAGCAAAGCCGGCCTCCAGCTCTTACAAGGGTCACCCCAGGGAGTCTTCTCTAGTGAGGGGCAGCAGCAGCTGTGTCTGCCCCCTTCCCACACCACCCACCCCATAATCCAGCTTGT